>VZRO01004826.1:0-15000 GCA_013397915.1 Daphoenositta chrysoptera | reverse complement strand
CGAACTTAAGAATTTCCTCAAAACTAATACTCAGAAAAAAACCCTCACAATTAGGAACATAACAGAAATCTACTTCCCTTCTTCAGTATGTGTTTTGAGCAGGGTATAAAAATGGTTCTTCGCTTAAACAGAGAAAGTCCTCAAGAACAGAGGAGAAAGTGAAGTATTCTTTTAAGTCCTTCCTTACTTTTGTAACTTAAAATTCTAAAGTTTTTATAGTCTTCTTATAGCATCATGCTCAATTTTTTTTCTTTCTTCATACCCATACAACCTCACCACTCAAACTCTGAACTTTTTTATCTCATGTTTGTCTCCCTTGTTCTTGTTTCACTTATGCCTGTGCATCTCCTGTCCTGAAAAGGAAAGTTTTCTAACTAGAAGGCATTCATACAAAACCAAGAAACAAGCACATTTTTGTTGCAAAACAATAGCTTAACTTACAACTGTATTAACCTTTGGATACACAATCAAATATCAGTACTGAAACATATTCTTGAAGTTGATAACTTTCCAAAACAGTTATAAAAATTTAGTTATTTGTTCAAAATAAATGACCACCTCAAAACAGAAGTCTTATGTTGAAGTCTGCGCAGTTACTTGTAGGTATAAATTACTTTCTGTTGGGTATTGCAAAAGATAATTAGATGCCAAAGAGAATTTTGAGGTCAGCCAGACTGAGCTTCGTGAAGATCTCTCTTTTTCCTGACAGAACCTGCTGGGCAAGACCTTTCTTCCTCTTCTGGAGTTGCAGGATCTTTTCTTCTACTGTTCCTTCACAGACAAACCTAAACAGAAAAATGAAAATCAAAAGACAAAAAGCCACACCATCTCAAGTGCTATGAAAAAGTCAGTGTTATATAAACATTTCCCCAGTAAATTCTGAAAGATTCATCTTACTTAGAAATTAATAATTAGCCAATTATGTGACTGACAAAATACACCTCTGAACAGAAACTAGCTGTCCTCATACCCAACTATGATAACATTTCAAATATGTCTGATGCACTTCAGGCCTCAGCTTTGGTCATCTAAAGTACAGTAATTCTGTGACAAAATCCTGTAATGAATGACTGCTTGATAACTGATGGCACCTATTATATCAAAAACATTGTACCCAAAATAGCATTTTAGATTTCAGTCTTTGAATGTGCATTTATAGTAACAAGTTAATCTTTTAGTACTTAGATGCTTCTTCTAAAAGTCAACTTTGCCACTTATTAGATCTCCACTCAATTAAAGGAAGTGGTTTGGTGCCCAAACTGTTCTAAGGAATGAATAGGACATTCCCACTAATCCACAGGCTGAAAAACAAGAAACCCCTGCTAGCTGTCAGTGCAGCAACATGCATGCAAGTGCCACAGAACACATGAAAACGTTTTTGTCTCAGTGCCCAAACCTCAATGCCACTGTCAGACCTTGTGTCTAGCTCTAAGTAGAGAAACCAAGAACTTGTCTCACTGACTAAAGCCAGACAGTATACAAGCAGCAGCTCCTCATTCTGCTAAGTAAAATGCTGACCTGTGTATCACAACATCCTTCTGCTGCCCCACACGGTAAATGCGATCACATGCCTGGTCCTCCAGAGCAGGATTCCTGCAAGGTAAAAAAAAAAAAGTTGCCTCATTTTCCTGCCTCCAGGGAATCCTGTTTTCTTCCTCTGTAGAACTAAAACTTCTCCCAGACTACCTGAGGTTTACCAGCTTGATGGCCAGCATTCACCCTGACTGCATTTCCCTTTGCCCTGGGTAGAAGTATTCTACAACTCCACACAAAGCCAACTGCATGACTGAGATCACTGGTCCATGTAGCCCCAAGTCTGGCCAACAGCTGGTACTCAGAGAAAGTTGAGTAGCTGGTGAGGAAAGAATGAAGCAGAAAGGCAAACCCCAGTGAAAGAGGCCATCATTCTCGAATATTTACATAAGAAATGGGTCCATTTGACAACGTTACAAGGAATACCTGTTGGTGTAACTTCCATATAGTAGAAGCATCTCCTTAATGCTGCTACTCAGCAGCTGGTTTTGTATGAGGCACATTAGTTTGCTTTGTAAGTTCTCACAAGTAACACTTACTTTAAAAACCTTAGATTCTGACTTTGATGAGACCACACAAATATCAGGAGCTGGCACACACAGTTTTCATATGTAAAACCCAAGGGTACTCTAGCTATGCCCAGTTACTGACTATGCTCAACACAATAGATTTGCTTCAAGGCAAATTGCCAGTAGGCATTACTGCAAGAAATTAAGCCAGGGATTGCCAAGTCCCCAGTAGCCTTTTGTGATACCAAGCTGCATGCCTGCTTCTTTGGATTGCTGTTATGCTCTATTTTTTTCTTGCCTCTACAGCACTGTATTTCATGGCACTGAGCACTGGATTGATAAGTAAGTGTCTTGGATGAAGGCTGTAGTAAAAACACTTTTCCACAACTAACCATTAGCCCCTACTATAAGCTAAACACTTCCCTCCTAACCCAGTTGCATCACGCATCACAATACATGCAATGAGAAAGCAAGCAGCATGCCCTAAATCCTCTCCAAGATGGAATTTGTATTTCCCTTTACCAGTGCATGTCAAGGAGAAAGAGATGGTTTCCTCCAGTCAAGTTCAGGCCAACGCCTCCAGCCAGCAATGAGACCAACATTACCTTCAAAGGTCAAAAGAGAGTTAAGGAACCAGTTTACAGTCATGAAGTCAGACATCACAGCTGCTCATAGCAGTGCTAGGGACTGTTTCCCTGCCCTGACTACATACCTGAGGCCCTTTGGGATTGTTATTGAACTCTTCTACCACATCCATCCTCTGTTTGGGATTGACAGAGCCATCCACCGTGGCGTATTTCAGCCCCAGGCGCTGCAGGTGCACAGCCACAACTTTGAGCATGCCCGTCCACTGAGAGACAACCACGCTGGAGAGAGAACAGGGAGTCCACAACCAGCTCTCAGTATACTGGAACAGTTTGATCATCGCAGTGTCTCACCTACGGGGCTACAACAATTCAGGCACCCTTCCCCACTGCAAAAACTGGGACCCCTTCCCAATTCAAAAATAGAGGCTCCTGTAGGGGTAGTGATAGAATCTGCTGTGGAAGGCTCATACCTAATAAACTTTACATAAATTACATCTGTAACTTTCACCTCTATTTTTGGATTTTACATTTCCACCTCCCAACCACAAATCTGAGTCACAACACTGAGCTTTTTCTGCAAAACATAAAAATCAACAGCAACACCAAATTTAGATTACCCATAGCCTCTCACTCCCCAGTTTATTGGACTAAACAGTTTGTGAGGCAATAATTTGTATGATAGTTTCTTAAAAGGGAATAAAAGCAATGTTTGTGCTCCCATTCTTGTGATGGGAATGCTTTTCGGAAAAGACTGGAAAAATCTTTGTACAAGTCCCCTGATCAATGCATCAATCCTGTTATTTCTAACAGGTTCAGTTTTAATCTCTACTTTAGTCCTCCACTTTTTTTGGGTTGTGTGGTGGGCAAATATTTCTAATCACAACCACATTATTCCCAATCCTGTTTCTGGAGAACAGTCTTCCTGAGCCTCAAGGCCTGAGATTTTTTACACATTCCCTTATGTTTACACTTACCTGTATCCTAAACTCCTCTCTTCTGTCTTAGACTTTTTTTTTTCTCAACAATTGTGTTCAACTACTGCAGTTCTGTCACCATTTTACCATACCATGAGTTTTGTATTCAATTATTTTAGACTACTTCTGCTGTTGTCAAGAAACAGTGTGTTTCTCTCCATCACTATGACTAAAGAAAAGGACATGCTCACTAACCTTTTCTGAGGCTCTGAGTGACTCTGAATAGTTTTCAGTTCAGCCAAGAGTTGAGCTATCTGCAGGAAAAAAAATCCAAAATGTTAGTCTGCTTGCTCTCATAATCCAGCTCATGCTTGGATATTCTTTATTAAAGTAGGAAGTGATCAAAATTGCTTTTCAACTGGAATTTCTTCTGTACTTAAGAGTTTGAAGAGATTTTAATAGCCATTGGTAAGAACACTCCCATCATAGAAAACAGGGTCAGGAAATCAAATCATATAAGCCTGTCTTACAGATTCCAACCTTCCTGTGAGAAGTTACTGCAACCTTTCCTCTTGTTGCCATCCCTTTTTTCAAGCTCTTCACAAGCACCATGGCCTCACATGCAAGCTTTTCTGAACTTCTGTGAATCTGCTGTTTTAAGATTTTCACTGACAGTTCTTCAGCAATCACATTCTCACAGCTTTATTAGAAGTACCCCATAACACTGAGAAGTTGGAGCCTTCCCAGAAGGGGTTCAGCTGGCTATCAACCTACTCATCTGATTTCATCTAAATTGGCAACTTAGCCTGATCTGCAGTTTCCAAGGTGTGACAATTCATGAGCCATTTAAGAGGCAAAGTGCTGAAACCCAAGCTTCTCAAGGAAGGTCAGAATGCCACAACCAGAATACCTTGGTGCTCTCCCTGGTGATTTCAAAGATATCTGTTTGAAAAGCTGTGCCATTGAGGCAGACTGTTGATTTGGAATCAGAAGTCTGGAGCTCAGAGAGTGTCAAAGCACCAAGTTGTTCATCAATGGAGAGTGCAAGGCCTTCACTGTTCAAATTGACTTGATCCAGAGCCTGTGGGAAGAAAAGCAACATAATAAAGGATCAGTCAAGCCTGAGATCAAATTCAGTACTGAACCAGCCAGCACAATACCTGCTGAGAACACTGGATGAAGCATGCTATGCAATATGAAGACAGAACAATTAAGAAGCACTACTGGATCAGACAACACTCCCTTTGGACCTTTATTCTGCCCCAAAAGGGGCAGTGCATGGAAAGCACGTGAGCTTAGCCATTTCCTGTGGTCCATTCTCCTCAGACCACGCTCCCTCCCACAGCATTTAACAACTGCAGGATTATGATGTTAGAATATAAATTCCTGCCTGTTCCCCTAATAGCTGAACTTCTCTACAGCTGCTTTATGTGACAGAGCCAAGAACTCCTGAAAGATTAGCCTGCTTCATGCAAGGCAATCTCAAAGCACTTACAGAGCTCTCCAACACACAAGCCCTTGAAACAGGCTACACTTGTGCCCTCTTCAAGGCTAGGTTAGGATTAAGACTTCTTTACCATTAAAATTCTAGTTCCCTTTTTACCTGAATAAAGGTATTTCCAGAGACACTGCTGCCCATGTAAGTCATGCTGGGGAACTCTTCAGTAGAAGGTAAGCCCATCTAAAACATCTTAGGCTTTAAACACAGAGTCCTAAAATTGACTGCTCATACTCCCATAGCTAAGAGAAGCAAAGGTGTTACCAAGTCTGTTGACTTACATAAACACTTACAAAATCCCCACACTCACACCACTACAATATAATGCAATTACCACTTTCAGCAAGGAGAGATGGCAGCAGCACTGACGGAGCCTCAAGAGCATGGACAAGACGTGGACAGTACTTGAGACCTGGGAGGCACTTTGTGAGCCTGCTGGAAATTCCTTTTGACTGACTCCAAACTCTTGTGCAACTGTAAAGGAAGGAAGACAAAACATCAAGAACTCTTGGAGGCATTTCCAAGCACTGCCCATCCACCTTCAAGAAGAGGTTCATGAAGAGGAGTCAAGAATCAAGAAGCAAGCAAATACCTGATTTAACATAGGAACCAATCAACTCCCACTTTAATTAAAAAAAAAGAAAAAAAATGGCAACAAGACAAATCAGAGTATCATACACCATACACTAATACTGGTATCTATTCTCTGAGCAATTAGACCTTTATTTCAAAGGAAATTTTAGTCCCAGAAAGGTTAAGAGATTTTCCCAGAGCCACAACAAAGAAAACACACTTTGAGAATACTATGGTGTGATTCTTTGTAACATCAGGGGAGCATTTTCCAAAGAATTTTGAAGCCCAGACCCCAATTCTGTTTCCCCTTCTGAATTGTGCACTTAAGAGCCATTTCTGCAAATGTCTGCAGGGAAGGGTGTGCTCAAACCTTTCTCAAAGGGATTACCACCATCATACTCTCTGCCTTCAGTTTTCTGCTCTTGTCTCTTTAGGTAGGATTGTAGTGTTGACCTGGAAAAACAAGACAAAGACACTGGGATTCACAGCAAGAAAAAAGGCAAGAGGGACATGAGCTTAGCAAGCTGATGATGCAATAAGGTAAGGAAGGTTTCATGAATCGTTCAGTCACAAAACAATCACAAAAAACCACACAGTTTTGTTTAACTTGAGTATGATCAAAACCAAAGATGCATTTTGGAATTCATAAGAGGAAGTAAGTCTGCTTTTTGAGTATGAGAACACCTTTAAATATATATTTAAAAGGAAGGAAAACTCTTTACAGTAACACTGTTGAAAGAGCCTAGGAGAACACAAAGTGATGCTGGCCTGCATTACACCTATCTGGAGAGGCCAGCATAATTTCTAATTGTACAAGAATCCCAGAGCAAAGATAATAATTCTCTCCTTTACAGGTGCTCACACATCATCATTTAAGAACTACTTGTTGCAATTCCAAGTCTTTGGAGTCTTGAAATCAGTAAGATTAAGTGCAAGGCTAGAACACAAAGCTTGTACAAGGCAGGAATATATGGGAGAAAAGAAATTAATCAGTTTTGCCTACTACCAGAACAAACAATGTATTTTCAAACACACTAGACAGATAAATCAGAAGGAGAAAAAATAAACAGGAATTTGTCCAAAAGCTCCTTTCATCTGAAGTGAATTTCTCTCCTGATTTCCCTATCAAAAAGAAACAAACCCACAAAATACTGTATCTCTACCCACATTCATACCTGGATCTTGCAAAGAGCACATTGTAGACAGACTGCTCCTCTGCTGTAAGTTTTAACTGATGCAACTGTGTGCTACGCTGGGGCAGAGGTACCTGAAGTGAAAATTCACAGGATCAGATGTCTGTAGTGCTAAAGATGTTCATCGAGCATCACAAACACCAGCAATCCAAGATTTAACACAGTACTTTAAGTCTCAGAAGATAGCTGTTTGTTCACTGAAGCCATGTGTATTAATGCAACTATGACACAACACAGACACTCACAGAACCCCAAGGAGCCTGGTTAACACTCAAGATAAAATCTTTATTCCAACTCATCCAATAACAAGAGGCATAAACTACTATATGAACTGCTTGACAACTACCACAGAGGGATTAATTTTTGTGTTGTTAAAGTAGCTTATTTCCCCATTCAAAATCAGATAGTACAACAAAACTATATCTTTTAAAGGCTTAAGACATACCTATGACCTAATACTTCATTTAATGGACTGTAAAAAGCAATGCAGAAAGCCAATGCTACCACACCAGGTCAATTTGACATGTGGCAGCTTGGGTTCTCAGAAATCTAGGCTAGTCCAGTGATCTAGACTAACTTTCCACTAAGTGGCCATCTACATGCAATTACTCAGCATATTTTTGTCTGCATGTGATTTATAAATGAAAGGTTGCATTATTCTCTTTAATTCTGCTTTCTGGGTAAGCAACAAAAGCATCCCACAGGCATTTTCTTCTCTTGCTCAAGAGAGTGCAGCAGATAGGAAACCACACCCATTAACAAATATATGCATGTAAATAACTAACTGTCTGCTGCAAGGAAAACAATGGAATAATGGCACAGTTGTGGAGGGTGGAGTTCTTACCAAGGGCTTGCCAGCCGAATCCAGCTGGTCCTTAGTTCTCTGCAATAAGAGGCTCCTGGTTAAGAGGCTTAGCCTCTCTCCTCCCTTTCTTGTGTTGTTATCTACCTGGTACTTCCACACTTTGTATTCATCAAAAGGAGAGCAACGTAGAAACCTAGGACAGGAAGGAAGGAGACTTCATACCAAGGGAAGAAGAGTTCTTCAGTTACTCTGGAGCGACCAGAGCCAAATTCCTTGCTATTCCTTGCTATGAAAACAAACCATTTCCAAATGCCGTAACTGCATGACCAAGGAGCAGTAAAACATTTCCAGTGTAATGGTGGTGATAACTCGTTTGCTCAGATGTCTTACCATCACTGATACTGTAAACATCTCTTTCTGATTCTGTACCCATCACTTCCTCTTAGCCTGTTATGTTTCAAGCATCACCAGCAAACAAAGGACATCAAGATGTAGAGGCACTTGCCAAAAACCATATTCATCTCTTATTTCAAAATACCAAACTTCTTACTTGACAATTAATTTCAATTATCCAAAATTAATTTGAAATGCAAGTTCTCTCTGGTTCTCCAACACCATTTGTAGTATTTCCTCCCCTCAGCAATGAGGAGCACTTGCTTATCATTGTTCAGAGAATCCAAAGTTTTCACCCTTTCCTTCAATGCCCTTGTAGCACAACACTCCAAGAAGGTCCTCCCAGGCTGTCCTGGTAACAACAGGGATTAACTCACAAAACCTCTGTTCATTAAAATTGGTTTTGTGCATACTCATCCTGAAGACATAGGAGATCCAAGGTAATTTCCTCTTTGTCCTCCATGGAGGTAGAAAAGCTCCATGCAACAGCAGACACATGGTCAGCCTTGTGCAATGCCTCAACCACAGCCTTTGCAATCCAGTACTAAGCGTTAATGTAATTCATCTCACACATATCTTAGAGACATCTCAAATTTGGAAACAACTTCAGCACTTCATCAGAGAAGAATTACTGGTCCACGTGCAGCCAGCTCACCTCAGGAGAGAGTACATGTCCAGCAAGTTGTTCTGTATCGGCGTCCCAGTGACAGCCCATCTGGCACTGGCTCTCAGTTTGCACACAGCTATAGAGGTTTGAACCCTTGGGTTCTTAATATTGTGAGCTTCATCCAAAATAATTCGAGCCCAAGCTACCCTGAGCAGAGGGGAACAGGGAGATGATCCACTCTGAAAGAAAAAGCACACTATAATCTGGAGCAAAACCTTGCTAGGCTCTCCAAGGAGCAAGCAAACACATTTTTCCAGCAAGATGCCTTTTCCTGATGTTAGTCAGCAGCAATTTGTACTCTTACTGTCATGTAAGAAATGGTCTCCAAAAATCATCTCTTTAAAGCTTACATGTTTAAAGCTTATAAGCCGAAAACTGCAAAGTATTTGCCTGATCTTAATAACAATTTCTAGTATTTTGCTCGTTTTCTTGCTTTTAACATTTTATCATATAATGTTCTTGCTTCACGAGGTGTTTCATATCAGCAAAATTTTGGTATGCTGAGATGAAGTACCACATATAATTATTCTGATCTCTCAAAAATGTTATAGATGCCACCTAGAGGTTTCAGGAAATTCCAAGTCCCATTTTCTTCAACGGCTACATCTAGAGGTGTGCACAGAGGTAGGAGACAGCAATATCCACACCAGCAAGGGACTTCCTCTACACTGTGTAGTCATTTCGGTCAGCACTCAGCAATCACATCATTATTTTCATAGCCCAGCCAGCACACTGCTGTTTCTTCAAGGCAGCATGAAAGCTGCCTCAGTCTCAATTCAGACTGACCCAGAGCCTAAGCACAACAGGTTTCTGGTAGTTTGGAGTGACATCAGTGCTTCAAGCAACAAAGAACATCAAACAGGAGATTCTACTGCTCCTTCACCTCAAAGGAGATCAAGATTCACCATTGCATTCTTAAAATTACTTTTTATGACATTTCAACTGCATTCAATGTAGCATGTTCTATAATTCTGTGGAACAGGTATATTGTGAATTTATCTGTTCTTGCTGCACTTCACAGCACTTCCTCTCATTGCTTTGCTTTTATAAAAATAATCAACAGTGGCTTATGAAAAAAAAATCAAGCTGCTGCTCACTGTAGCACAAATAAGGTGCTACTTGAAACAACAATGGTTTGCAACACCTCAGAACAAAACTTTAAGGCAATTCCCTATCAACATTATGGCTTCTCACCCCCACATGATGGTCCTGAGCAGGGACTTCCCCCTCCTCTTTGCTTGTGGGAACCTCCTTGGAGAGAAGGCTGTAGGTTGTGACAACAACATCATATCCAGAAAGCCTGCATAAAGGGGAAACAGTAATCAGGAGCAAGAACACATAAGGAATTCATTTTGCAAGATAGACTAAATGCATGCTGAAGAATGCATTTAAGAACAACACAGCTCTTAGGAGCTGAAATGCTGAGTTTACAGAAAACTGAGCTTCACTGCAAGTCAGACAGGAAAGATGCCTTGTCCCCATTTTATGGATACTGGAAGTAGACACAGCAAGCTCAAGCTAACAGTAAAAGCCCATTGTCCAGAATGCACACCACATGGCATGAACCCTACATAGAGCCTGGCACCCAGGAATACTGCTTAGCATGGCCTGAAGAGGTCTAGAGATCTATACATACAGCTGATAAAAAAATACAACTACAAAGCACAAGTATGGAAGGAACTGCCACTGACAATCTTTGTAAGTAACAGATATTTTAGAGAAGATACACCCTTTTTTTTTGCTATCAGAAGCAGCAGCAGCCTCCACCAGAACCACTGAGCATGGACACAGGCCTGTAAATGTTTTACTAAATACACCTTGACAGCACACATCAGCCTGACTTTCTGGATCTTCCACATTTCAATACTTCACGTTCTTCCATCATTCTACAGCCACTGAATTTCAACTTTGATAAACACAATCTCTTGCTAGTATTTTCCTTTTCTTGGTCATATTTATGGTTTAGCACTTACGCCTCTGCATGGTTATCTCGATTTGGCCCATGGTACAAATAGACCCTCAGTTTGCCAAAGGCCACACGTCTTTCAATCTCTTTCTTCCAGTGATGGATCAAGGACGCAGGACAAATGACTAAAGTGCCACGAGAAGGGATAACAGTGGACTCTAAAAGAAAATACTGCAGACAGGTTTCAATGTCTTCACACTAGACTAGAACAACCACAGAATTTTTGGAAATTCACAGTTGAGAAGAGTGTCCAACCAGTTCCATGAGGATACAGACAGTACAGGCTGTGGACACAGAAGGAATATTCTTTTAAAAAACACTAACATCCCTAGTGTCTGTGGACAAAATAAAAGTAATCTTTGAGGGAGAGTTGGAAAGAAAAAAGGTCACAGGGAAGTGAATAGTAAGTATTTTAAGTCCTTATGAAAACTATGCATGTGTTTAAAAAACTATGAAACCTTTTGCAAACCCAGCATATGCTGGCTTAAACTATTTCAGGAAAACAGTAAAAAAACCCCCCAAACAATACAAAGTAATGAGTTAGAAAACCCTACACATCCAATGGAAGACAAAAATTATCCTGATCAAGAGAAAGGCCATGTAAGGAAGCACAGTAAAATTTAGCCAAATGAAAGTTCCCTGCAGAAAGAAAGTGAGCACAGATACAGTGTGCTGTTCTACGACCTAGTTAACCTATAATGCTTTAGGCATTTCAAATAGCATTTGTCTATTTGATTTGTCTATTATGATGTCTATTTCATCATAATGTATGTGCTGTAGGATGGCAACAATTCTGTACCGTTTTTGGATAGCCATATTTCTAACGTCTCCTTTCTTTTCTCTGTCTTCAGCTGCTTCTGGGCCAGAATGAGAGCAATCATTGTTAGAGTCTTCCCCAAGCCCATGTCATCCGCTGCAAAAGACACACAGCAGTTACCACCTGCAGAAATGAGCCCCCTTAGCTTAGATCTACACTGAGGAAAATACTACAACAGAAAGTGCCCTGGGGAACCCAGAAAATTAAAAATACACAGATAAAATTTCAGGGTATGATTTAATAACTGGTTAATACCTGTAGTTGGTAAAAGGGCACAGAAAACAAGCCCTTCTGACATGCCTACAAAATAACCAGTTATTGGCCTCCAAGTAAGTTACATGCAAAATTTTGCTGCCATAGATCTGCCCCACAAAATCCACTTTCCCATTTGGTTGCTCACCCAGAATTCCTCCACATGGCCTCTGACTCTCTCTCCAGAGGAGCCATGCGAGCGCCTGTTTCTGGTGTTGCAGCAGTGGAACCTGAGGGGGTGAGACAGAGGATTTGAAGGAAACACCTGGCAAAATTTAGACACTTTTGCTTCCTATACCAATTATCCTGTTCAACTGCTTTACTACAATCCTACTAAATGGAGTTTACCTACTTGTTCTTTTTCGACATGGACTGGGATACCCAAGGTAAGCAACTCCTGAAGACAGGATGTCAGCAGTATCATACATGTGTCTCCCCAATACCTCATGCACAAAGCAGCCTAGTGCCTCACAGTGCTCTGAGAGAGCAGATAACAATGGCTCGTTCAGCTGGAAAATCCACCCCAGACTACCTTGCTTACAACAGGGCTATTACTGTCAAGGAAAGGGATTGAGAACACTTCCCCTTTTCTCACCGAGTCTAAGACCCCGACAGACTCTTAGAACAGGAAGAAGGACTACATACTTCCATCATAGGACATTCAGTGGCTTTTCCCACCCAAGACAATGTGACAAGTGACAACATATATGCATCTACACACCACCCTGTAGAGGCGTGTGCCTTCCAATACCTTGCATATAACCTCAAACATGAGTTCTGCATAACCCCACAGATAAAGAGCTGCTCTTGGCAAATCAGAACTAACTACTGTGGAGTCCATCACATTGCATGAACTCAATCACCTGCAACACTTTTTTGAAAGATTATTTCTTAAAGCTCTGTGGGGACCTGTGTGGTGGCTCATAAGGCGAAAGAGCAAAAGCCTCAATCTCCTCCTGAAAGGCGGCACCCAGGAGATCTCTCATGGTTAGGGTGAGTGGATTGGCTCCTCGCAAGATCCTTTGTTCCCTCATCATTATGTATGCATCTTTCGTTACTGCTATTGGTTTTGTATCTCTCCTCCCCTTTTCCACTCTATATGTCTCCCTTTCCAGATTGTTCTCCCTTCCCCACCCTCCCATTGGTCCCCATTCCTGGCCACTCCTTCGGGTTTTCCCTGTTGGCCCCTGTACCTCAACCCCGCCTATGTACCTGCCCTGTGCCCTGACACCATTGGCTCTCATGCTCTCTCTGCCCTCCTTGTCCCCATACAAAACCCCACAACCCTGCTGTGTCATTGTCTTTGCCTCTGAGAACCTTCACGCCATGTAAAATAAAGTTCGTCTGTGGAACCTCATGCGGACACCCTCCCTCACCTCCCTTATTGCCGCCGGGCTGCGGGGCCATGCTCTCTGGGAAGGTTGTGGCTTGCTACGCCGTGCCACGCTTAAAAAAGGCACCGCAACATAGCTAACCAGGAAGAATGAAAAACGAGGTTCTCAGCCTGTTCCTCACACCTCTGTTCTGCCAGTCATGTACAAACAACATGGATAGAATGTAATTAGAGTATCTCCTTCCAGCAGGATGCAAAGTGTTGTGGTGTGTTTTTTAGCTTTTACTGTTAAGTGTTCTTTCTCCCTCAAATGGTTTGTCCCCTCTTTTCCCCCTATGCAGTTGGTTCCTCCCTGGACTTTGTACCCCGCCCCACTCCCTATCATTCAAGTTGTTAAGTCTCCTCCCCTGAAGTTTGTACCTCCTTATATTCTGGAAAGTTCATTGTTACTCAATGCCCCATTGGTTATTTTGAGTCACTCCACTCCCTATTGAACCTGTATTATGCCAATCCTACCCTGAACCCTCCCATGTTGTACTCCTATTGGTTACTTTGTTCTTACTGCCCCTGGAACCTCCCCTCCTTAAAAAGCCCTGCACACCCTCAGATCCCTGACTTTGTCCCTGGACCCTCCTTGGAATAAACCTTTCCTTGGAACCCAAACAAAGTCCTCCCTCTCATCCTTTGCTTGCTCTTCTTTGCCATCTGGCTCACCGCGTCTCTACCCACTGGAAGAGTGCTGCTGCGCTCTGCCTGTCGGAGGCTTTGGGGACACCTGCTGCCAGTGCAGCAACGGGTCCATATCCCGGCTGACTCTGAGCCACGGCAATTGGCGCCCGAACAGGGACCTCCCGCGCGTGGAGGTTCCTGGAGTGGGTGTCCCCAGTGGACTGCAAATCCCTGGGAGTTAACCCTTTTTGGGTAGCCAATACCCCAGCGAAGCGCACACCGCTTTCTGGTCGGTTGCGCTCCTGGGACAGAACGATAACCCGCCAGAGTTCGGGCCGGTCTGAGGCGAGGGACCCTGAAGGCGACTTTTCTTTCCCAGGACCTGCTTGGGGACATCGGGTGTCCAGTGGATAGGTAAGTATTTTTTCAGATCCCGGGCCCTTTTCTTTTTTCAGTTTTCCCTTTTATCGCTGTCAGGGGCGGGAAAAAGCTGAGCTATGGGTGCTCGTCTTTCCGCTCAGCAGAGGGGGATATACCTCCAAGTTGTGGGTGTCCTGTCGGGGGGAGGGCATGAGTTTTCAAAAGGATGTTAAGAGGTTTATTAGGTGGCTTCTTTTCCATTTTCCTCGGGTGTCCCCCCAGGATGTGTACTCCCTTGATTTTTGGAACTTGGTGGGAGTGAAGATAACCTTATTGACAAATAGGGGGGCCACTTTGGTCTGCAAGTTCATTTTGTTACCAAAAATTTATGCTGCAGTGTGGGCCATGAGAGAAATGAAAAACAAGCCACCACACAACCACGACACTCTCCCTCTCCCTCTTCTCCTAAACCCTCTTCCCCTATGCTGAGGTGACCCCGAGATGCAGCTTGCCAAGCGGCACAGGGTTGCCATCATCTCCCTGGCTCTTCTTGGTCTCCCCGGCACCCTTGCCGGGGCAGCACTGGCCATGCTGCCTCGGATCCTTCCCCAAACCCTCTTCTTGCTCCCTCTTCCGCAGTTCTAAAATCCCCAGTTGTTTCCCCACAAAATGGCAGGTTCCATCCCTCTCCCTCAGAAAAACAAGATGGTGGTGTCCGCATGGCTCGGTCCCCCATCTTGTCTTCCCCTTCTTCTCCCCAGAATACACTCTTCCTACCCCTTTTGTTCACTTCCCCAGGGCGGGTCCTCTCCCCCCGGACTCCACCCCTGGCTCCTCCTACTCTTGTCCCTCCACTCTCCTAACCCCACCGCCTCAGCTCCCAACTCCACCCCCAAAGTCAACTCCGTCCCTTCCCTTCCTGTCTCCTCCC
>VZRO01004825.1:352013-401769 GCA_013397915.1 Daphoenositta chrysoptera | reverse complement strand
GGGATGTGGGAGAAAAGGAGATGTGGGGGGAAATGGGGATGTGGGAGAAATGGGGATGTGGGAGAAAAGGAGATGTGGGGGGAAATGGGGATGGGGGAATGGGGATATAAGGGGAAATGGTAATACATGGGCAAAATAGAAATATATAGCAATATGGCAAATAGAAATGTGGAAAAATAGAAACAGAAGTATACGGAAATGTAGCAATATACAGAACTAGAAATACAGAAATACAGAGAAATCGAAAAGTAGAAATACAGAAAATTATAAATACAGAAATGAAATTAGAAATACAGAAAAATAAATATAGATAAATAGTATAAACAAAATTTAGGAAATAAAACCCAGGAATTGGAACTCAGCTCCTGTTGCTGACCAGGAATCTGGCAGTGGGGTGGGACCTGGTCTAGGTTTCCTTGTCTCCAATCCAGCCCCTCTCCTTCAGGGACATAGCAGTGGAGCCAAGGCACTTTCCCCCTTAGGATAAGGAATTTAACTCCATGTTTTGTTTCCCTGACTGCAGGATCCCAAGAGGGGCAGTGGGTTAGGGAGGATGGGGAAGGGCTTAAGGACTGTGTCCTAGAGGGAGCATTTCCTTTTCTAAAACACACAATTCCTGCTTAAAACTTAGCCTCAGAATCTTCCTTCTAAGCTGAGTCTTGTGTTCAGGAACAGGCTTGTGGAACTGGAGATTCCTTGCTCGGAGCTGGCTGGAGCTTGTGGGAGGCTTTGGCTGCTCCTAAGTAATCTTGAAGTGGTTTTGATCCTTCAGTGTCTCTCAGTTTCTGAAGTTCCTGGTGCCTCATGCTGCTGACCTGCCCAGGAGGCACCAGGGGTGGTGTGACTGGGGTGGGAAGTACCGTCCTTGAACTTTGATTATTTTCCCGAGGAATTGCTGGACTCCGAACTTCTGTGGGCTTGTTTTGCAGTGGAAGGAACAACCAGGAGAGCCAAGATTGCCTGCAGTGCCCGGGTGGTGCCTGAGGTGTCCCCCATGGTGATCATGAGCCAGGTGTACAGGCAGACCCTGGCCAAGAGCTCGGACACTCTGGTGGGGGCTCACGTCAGAATCCATCGCTGCAATGAGTCCTTCATTTACCTCCTGTCCCCTCTGCGGTGAGTTTGGGTTCTCCTGGGACACAGCTGCACTCCTGGCTGACCATGAGTGTGTCCTGGGGGCCAGGAGGCCAGGGGGATCCTGGGGGGCATTAGGAAGAGTGTTCCCAGTAGGTCCGGGAGTGATCCTGCCCCTCTGTTCAGCCCTGTGAAGCACATCTGGGGTGCTGTGTCCAGCTCTGGGCTCCTCAGGAGAGACAAGGAGCTCCCAAGAGAGTCCAGTGGAGGGTACAGAGATGATGAAGGGACTGGAGCATCTCTCTGATGGGGAAAGGCTGAGGGAGCTGGGCCTGGTTAGTCTGGAGAAGACAAGACTGAGAGGGGATCCCATCAATCCATGCAGAGATCTCCAGCAGGGTGCCAGAGGGTGGTGCCAGGCTTTGTTCAGAGGTGCCAGTGCCAGTATAAGGAGCAATGGCCATCAACTAAAACACAAGTTTCACCTCAATATAAGGAAGAACTTCCTTCCGTGGAGGGTGGCAGAGCACTGCAACAGCTCCTGAGGGAGGACGTGGAGTCTCCCTCTCTGTAGACATTCCAAACCCACCTGGACACGTTCCTGTGTCACCTGCTGCAGGTCACCCTGCCTTGGACTAGATGGAGGTTCCTTCCAACCCTAATGGTTCTGTGGTTCTTTGGCAGATCTGTGACCATCGAGAAGTGCCGGAATAGCACCTTTGTCCTGGGCCCCGTGGAGACCTCAGTCCACGTCCAGAGCTGTGACAATGTCAAGGTCATCGTGGTTTGCCATCGCTTGTCCCTGTCGTCCACCACCGGCTGTACTTTCCACACTCTCACACCCACGCAGCCCCTCATCCTCTTGGGGAACCAGGCAGTCAGCTTTGCCCCTTTCCACACCCATTACCCCATGCTGGAAGACCACATGGCTCAGGTGGGCTTGGCCACTCTGCCAAACTACTGGGACAGCCCCATGCTGGTGTGCGGGGACAGCGGTGACACGAGCGTCTTCCGGCTCCTGCCCCCCTCAGACTTCTACACCTTTGTGATTCCCTTTGAGATGGAAGGAGACACTACAGAGACACCAGGGGGGCTTCCCCAGGAGTACCAGGAGGTGCTGAGCCAGCGGGAGCAGAAGGTCCGGGTGTGGCAGCGCATGGTGAAGGAGGCAGGGCTGACCAGGTGAGTGGGCACCACGTGGACAGAGAGGGTTGTCTGATGGGGTTCCACAGAAATCCTTGAAGGATGGGTTGGGTTGTGGGAGCCGTGTCTTGCAGGCCAGCCCTAGAACATTAGGAATTAGCAGTCCTGGGATTCTGCATGATGAAGTTGGAATAGTAATGCTCACAGGCATAGCTCAGAGTTGTGAATCTCAAAATGCTTTGGGTTGGAAGGGACCTTAAAGCTCATCCTGTCCCACCCCCGCACATGGGCAGGGACACCTCCCACTATCCCAGGCTCCTCCAAGCCCCAATGTCCAACCTGGCCTTGAGCACTTCCAGTGATGGGACAGCCACAGCTTCTCTGGGCAGCCTGTGCCAGGGCCTCACCTCCCTCACAGCCAAGAATTTCTACCCAATATCCCATCTAACCTTGTCATCTGGCAGTGGGAAGCCATTCCCTGTGTCCTGTCACTCCAGTCACTTCTCCGAAGTCCCTCTCCAGCTCTCCTGGAGCCCCTTTAGGCCCTGGAAGGGGCTCTAAGGTCTCCCTGGAGCCTTTTCTTCTCCAGGTGAACATCCCCAGCTCTCCCATCCTGGCTCCAGAGCAGAGGGGCCCCTGGAACATGTCCATGGCCTCCTCTGGATTCCAACAGCAGCATATCCCTGTTTTGCTGGGTATCCCAGAGCTGGAGGCAGCTCTGCAGCTGGGGCCTCACCAAGTGGAGTGAAAGGGGAGAATCCCCTCCCTCGCTACTCTGAAGGAGGTTCTTTCTCATGGTTGCATTTTCCCAGCTTGTGAGACTCCAGGAAAAGCATTCCCAGGTACTGCCGAGGTGAGGGATCCACCCTGGCAGTGGATTGGGCCAGGGCTGGGTGTGCACCCTGAGCTGCCTGGGGTCCCTCTTAGCCCAACCTTCACCTTGGGATTGGAGCTGTAAATGACCATCCCAGCCCTTGTTGAGGTGAGCTGGGAATGTGCATGTGGATCATTGCAGCAGATCACCTTGTGGGCAATAGCTTTTAAATTCCTCTGGAGCAGATCTCATGGAATCTTCTGCCCAGCTTCCTTGGCAAGCACAGAATAGGGATAAAACCCCATTTCAAACATCCCTCTGTAAAGACTTGATGAGAACAAGTTTTGTTCCTTAAACTGGGCAGATTTTCTTTCTGTTCCATGTCAGTTGATGGCTGGGAAGGGGTGTGTAACTAGGTGCTGAATTTATCCTGTGGGGAACATGGAATAAGAAAGCATTCCTGTCAAGACTTCCCATTGTACGAGGCTGAGGAGTTCCAGCTCGTTTGGTGGTTCCTTGTTTTGGAGGAGCTCCCTGGGCTTCCCGTGTTCCTTTCTGAAATCTGGGTGCCTCTGTGCTGAGCAGAGAAAGTGCTGTTTGAAAAAGCTCTGCACTGGGAGAGGGAAAGGATTCCAGGGTGGGATTTTGCCACAGGAGGAGGGTGGCAGAGCAGTCGTCACCCAGAGGTGGGGACAGAAAACCTTCACGACTCCCAGCCCTGAGTCTTCAGGGCCAGCAGAGAGGGAAGAGACTTCAGCCCTTGTGCTGGAGTCATCTGTTGTGTCTGTCAGCCTCATCCATGGTGCTTCCTGTTCCAGCTGTTGTTCTCCCAGGGCTGCTGCTTCCCACCACAGTTTTGGGAAGGTGTTTGGCCTGTCAGAACCTTCCTGTGGAAGAAGTGTGAGGAAATAGGGATGATGTGCTTAGATTTGCCTTCATCTACTGCAGTCACAGGAGGCAAGAGCTCACTGCTTATTCCATAAAAGGGGGGAAAACTCTGGCAAGTTTAGAAGCTTGTTGAAAAGAAACTGGGCAGCTGACAGTGGGAAATGTCTGTTGTCTCCTGCAGGCAGGGAAACAAGAAGGGAGACAAGTAGGAAGCTTTGAGCAAACAGGATATCAGGCTTGTAGAAAGAAAAAAGCTGCTGTGCTCGAGCAAGGAGGTGAAAGAGAGTGTTAGAAATAAGAAGACATCTTTCAAGAAGTTGAAGTTGTCTGATTGAGGAAAGTGGGGCAAAAAAAGAATGTAAATCCTGCCAGGCTGAAAGTAAAACCCCCGTAAGACAGGACCAAGAAGACAGCTTGAGGAACAACTTGCCAAAAGCATGAAATCCTGTTTATTCATTTTCTGAGCGTATCAGACAGAAAGTCTTTCAGGGTCAGTAGCAGATCAAGGTAGAGAAAAAGCTCTTGGAGAAGATAAATCCACAAGGGAAGAAAGAAGTGGCTGCCTTTGTGTTCACTGGGGAGGAATTTGGGTTAGTTTGTGTCCCAAAACTCTGCTTTTTGGGGAATGGCTCAAATGGAAGAGAACATACAGACAGCAGTCTTAACTTGAAAAAAGGATGTGGATGTGTGGGACAAAACTGAATGGAATGGCCTGGATTGGAAAGGACCTTAAAAACCAAACCAGATTCCACCCCCTGGCATGGGCAGGGACACCTTCCACTATTCCAGGTTGCTCCAAGTCTGTCTTTGGACACTTCCAGGGATCCAGGGGCAGCCACACCTTCTCTGGGCACCCTGTGCCAGGGCCTCACCACCCTCACAGGGACAATTCCTTCCCAGTATCCCATCTCACCCTGCTCTCTGGCGATGGGAAGCCATTCCCCCTTGTCCTGACACTCCAGGCCCTTGGAAAGAGTCTCTCTTTGTCTTTCTTGTAGCTCCTTCAGGCACTGTGAGGCCACAGTGAGGTCGCCCCGAAGCTTCTCTTCTCCAGGCTGAACAATCCCAGCTCTCCCAGCCTTTCCTTAGAGGAGGGGTGCTCCATCCCTCTGATCACCTTCATGGTTTCCTCTGGAGGAGCTGGTTTCCTGCTTTTCCCAGTACAGAATGAGGTCAGCACATCAGATTAGGAATGGGTTCAAAGCAAACCCACATAAAATCTCCAGAATACTGAAAAATGTTCATGTTTTATTGGTGTTCAGAAATGAATTGTGTAAATTTGAAAAAGTCCATCTCAGGACTCAACTCCTGTGCCACCTTTGGCTTAATAAATTCCAGAGGTGAGCTGATCCCAGAGGGCAGGGATGCTGTTCTGGAGATGCTTTTGGGCATCTGACCAGTGCCAGTTAGCCTGAGCTGTGTGGCCCACCCTGTTACTGCTGGGCTGGCCAAAAACACCCCAGAAGTTCACAATGAGCAACAGGAATGATGTGAGAAGTGTTTATAAGTGCTTTTTTCCCCTGATCTCCATCCTCTTGGGTGCTGTCGAAACAGAATTTCGTGTCCTTAGTGCTTGAGCACTGGTTGCTAATCTTAGTTTTCTCCCTTTTCAGACAGTTTTTCAGTTGTGCTCTGAGGGGGAAGTGGAGGCAGCCCTGGAGCAGGGTGGTTGTGCTGGTGGGATGGGGAATTTTGTATGACTTCTCCAGCTCCACCAGATTCTGCCTTTGGGGTTCATTATCATCACATTCACGTGGTAAAAACCTTCTCTGGTTATCTCTGCAAGGTTCAGGAAGCAAGCCCGGCTCTTCCTGATACATCTGGGGGCTTGTTTGGATAGTGAAGATGTGCTAGAAGTATAATACTGTAAATAAGTGTGATTTTTCCATACTTCCCTGCTGATGTTTGTGTTTCAGGGATCAGAGGAAACAGTTCCAGACGTTGGTAGAAAACAAATTCTATGAGTGGCTGGTTCAGACGGGGAACCGGCAACAGCTGGACAGCCTGGTCCCTCCTGCTCCGGGCTCCAAGCAGGCAGCAGGATGACATTCCTGGGCAGAAGAACATTCCTGGGCAGCAGAAGGAAAGGGAGGTGAGTAAAAGGCCTCCTTCTCTTGCTTCTTCTCTCCCCCCAAGAATTGTGCCATGTTTTTGTGCACAGCCAAGGCAGAGGTAGGAAAAGGAGGAGTCTGTTGGGGGAATGTTTTCCCAGGAGCCTGGCATTTGGGTTTAGTTCTTCTTTTCCTGTCAAAACCCCTTTTCAGCTGAAATCTGTGTCCTCAGCACTGCCTTGTTGTCAAGTTTGGTTTGTTGGGGGTATCTGTAAAGAATAAAAGATATAAAACTGATTGGGATAGCTGCACTTCCAAAGAAACTCTGTCTATTGATGTCTACCCATCTCAGTCTCTGCTAAACAGAGTTGAGTGAGACTTTGGGTAGTTCTTACCAGGAGACTTTGGGTAATTCTCATTTAGTCTTCCCAAGCAGAAGTGGTTTAGGATCTGGAGACCTGCCCTTCTTGTGCTCTTCTGCCATGGCATGTTTCAAACCATTAGAAAGTTGTCTTATTTTGGATTTAGCCTTTGAATTCCTGTTTCTTTGCTGATGTTAGAAGTAAAATTGGCTCCTTTTATTTTGTTCCAGAGCTCTGGGAACAGGCAGTGACCCACTCAGCCCAGTTCTCATGAAGACTTTAGGCCATCCCACCTGACCCCACTGGATCCGACACCCAGCCCTGGGGTGGATTGGACTGCCCGGCTGCCTTAGGATTCCCTCACACTCCTGCCTTCCCAGGAATGTGCTGTAGCCGTCCTGTTGGTGACTGAGAGGTGCCTGGCACTGGAGGGAGATGAAGTGTGCCTTGTTGCAGAGCTGTCACCACAGTTAGTGTCCATGGTGAGCAGGTATCCAGCACACCAGGTTTCCTGGGACAAAGCTGGGTGCAGGCCCTGGGCATCACCTGCCTCCTCGTGGTACAAACCAGCTGTGCTGTTTTTATAAATGTGAAAAAGAAATGTTTAAATTTTTTTATTAATGAAATCCAACAAGTTTTTTAAAATATGAATGTAACACTTTTGTGAAGATGAATTTTTGTATATGGTTGCATTGTTTTGACAAATGTCAATAAACCAGAGTTGTTGGATAAACCTGGCCCATGTCCTAGGGAAGGGGTTATACCTGTACAGTTGGTCTTAGAGAGACACAGCAGCTTTTATCTTAATGAAGTCTGAACCTGTCAGAGGGAGAAAGTGCTAATTTATGAGGAAAGTTGGGCAAAGAAAAGAATGTTAAGTCCTGCCAGGCTGAAAGTAAAACTCTGTAAACTTCAGCCATGGAGCTGGAGGTTTTGAAGGCTCTCCTGGAACAAGGTTTTGGTACAAGCCCTATTCCTATCTCTCATAATTTTCATAAAGATTATCAGCTTGAATAAGCACCATTCTCATGTGCTGGTGGGATGTGTTTTGGGGAGATGTGCTCATAGCTGAGCACCTAAATAAGCTTGGAAAATAGGCAAAGGCATTGCATGGATGAGTGGAGGCAGCAGCTGGTGGTGCCTCGGGAAGAGCTATCCAAGCTGAGAGCGATGGGAAGGCACAGTGCTCTGGAGTGCACAGCCTTGGAATTCCTCTGAAGGTCTCCCTTGGCTCCGGGGCAGGCAGGTGAGGTGAGTTTATTATATTTATTCTATTTATGTAAGGTGAGTTTACTGTATTTAACCAACCTCTAAAGGAGGGATGTGCGAGTGACCACAGCTTTGAGCTGTGAACCTGCTGACATAACCCAGCTTGTGCTTGAACTCTGATCTTCAGGAATAAAAAACTAAATCAATCCAAGTGTACTCAGTGAGAGCAACAGCTCTGGGTGATTCAAGGCTCCTAAAATGGGAAGAGGAGCAGCTGCTGAGTGTGTGCGCCCCGGGCTCTCTCATCTGCCCGCCTTTACAGAGCTGCTGTTGCGAGAGTGCTTGTCCTGACAGATTTGAAAGAGGGGCTGCGTGTTTCGGGCGCTGCTGTGCCAAATTCGTGTCCCTTTGTCTCACTAAGCCTTTGGGCTGGGGCACTGAATAGCTGCAGAGGTGGTTTTTCATAATGCGCTGGCGGGGGGTGGCTGTGGATGCCGGCGATCCTCGGCCTCCCCGCTCCGAGGGCCGGAGTGAGGCCGAAGGGAAAACTCCTCTGCTCCAACCTCAGGTGCTGGGCTGAGAGTTTGGAGTTGATTTTGTGACACTGACAGAGACAATCAGAAATCTGGGCTCGGTTCTATGTGTGAAATCACTCACTTTGTGGGGGGTGGGAAGGTGGCCACACATCCTTCTTTCCCTCTGTCAGGAGGTGTTTGGAGCAGTGTGGCTCCAGCTGAGGGTGTCCCAGGAAAAGCTGCAGCCTCTTTGCTGCACAGATGTTCCCATTGAGAGCTTTCAATGCAGAGCTGGTCTTTGCAAGCCTCTGGTGTCTGCCCTGAGCACTTGTTTATCGTTCCTTAACTGCATTCTTCACTGCACCGGAACATTCCCTGATAAATACCGTGTGCCCTCCTTACAAATGGGGTGGGTCTCCAAGAGCCAACGAGGATTCCTTCTTGTTTAACAAACTTGGAAGGGAGGGAGCAGCCAAATTACCCCCCCGTCCTCCCAGACTTGGCAGGGGGCTGCGTGTTTTGAGTGCATTTGGCAGAGTTTTGGTGTTCTGACTCAGCAAATGGTAACAAAGGGAGGATGGCGAAGCCTTCCTTTATTCCATAATCCTGTTTGCTTTTCTGGAAATCGGCTATAGCCTCAGAATCACTGACTCAATTTTTGGATCCTATTCTCATGACAAAGCGGCTGTCTGGTTTAAAACAAGCCCGTTATAAAAAGGGCACCTCAGATCCTGGCTGTTTGTAACAGCTGCTGACGTTCCTCCGGCACAGGGGAGCTTGGCTGGAACGGAAAATGTCCAGAGCTGGAGCCAAGGTAAGTTTATTTGCAGTGTATTCATGATTTTGGCTAAAAGTGCAGAATTTAGAAGGGATGAAATGTGGAGAAACTTTGTTTTGTTTGTTCTGCTGACAGCTTCCCCCTCTGTGAGCTTGTGGGCAGGGGGAGATGCTTGAAATCCCTCTCCTCACGTGGAGGAAAGCTGGAGCTGAGCCCTCCCAAGGCTTTTCCCAGATTTTGGCTGGTTCCTCTGGGTGTGGCTCTGCCAGAGGATGGAGTCAAGCACAGTGACTGGTGAGGGGGCATTTTGAATTGGTTTTAAATCAGCAGGATCTGATGCCCTGTAAATTGGGGGTGGAGGGGGCCATGCCAGCAGGGAATCACTGCGCTTGCAGAGCGGAGCCTCATGGAAGGCTCCCTCGGAGCCTTGGGAGAGCCTGACTCCCAGCACCAGCGGAGCTGCCACATCCCTGTTCCATGGTGGAGCAGAGGCTGTGCTGTGGCAGGAGGACTCCTGGACGATGGCTGTAGCACCGAAGGGAATGGTGTTCCCTGAGGGATGCACAGCGGCTTGGGATTCGGTGCAACTGGCACGGGTGAACTGAAATTGGAGGAGGAGGTAGGTCGGGAAGCTCAGCTTCAGCTGGAGTGACCTCTCAGGTGAGGATCCAGCTCCTCAGGCTTGGGTTTAGCAGAGCTGAGCTGGCTGATCCCACAGAACTTGTACCGGGGCTGGGACTGGGCAGGGAGAAACAGCTGGGAAAGGAAAGGAGGGCGAGGACTTGGGCCAGTGTCCCCTGTGGAATGTCAGACACCTGTTAGGAGGCTGTGGGAAAAACTTCATCTGAGTTTTGCATTTGGGCAGGACACCTTTTAGCCTGTGGAGGCTGTAAGACACAAGGGGGTTTGGAAGCACAGTGGGTTTGGAGGCACCAGACAATGCTGTGGAAGATCTGGTCTTGGCTTTTCCACGTCCTTTGGCTCTGATCTCGGCTCTCAGTGCTTGGGCTGTTGGTCTGGGAGGCCGAGGAGAGTGTGCTGGTGGCTCCCGGATCCCAGGCGTGCAAACTTTCTGAACTTATGCCTAAAAACGGTGCTGGGGAATTTCAGCTGCTCCATCCTTGAGTCTCCTGTCAGGTGGAAAGCCTTGGGCACATTCTGCCTTTCCCCTGCCGAAAGCCGTGTGCCCTCGTAGTGTACCACGGGGAATTCACAGGGTATGTGCTGCTGAGGGGCAGCAAGATGGCCAGGAGGAGTCATCTGCTATTTCTCCATGTTTAGCACATTCCAGGGAGAAGAAAAGGGCAAAGTAGGGAATTAAACACCATTTCTCACAACCCCGGCGAGTAATCTGCCCTGGAAAGGGATCACTGCTGACAGAGGAGGCACTACTGGATATTTTTTTTGGGTTTTCTTCTAGCTAAGCTGCTGCTGAAAAGGAATATGTGATAACTCAGGTGAGGTGACCAAAGCGAGATTTTACATTCCTGTAAGGAAGATCTGCTCTGGCAAACGTGGTATGTGCCTGGTGACCCCCAAAAGGCAAGGTTTGGGCAGGGAGAGGTTAATGGGTGAGTGCTGGGAGCAGAGCTCCTGGACAGTTTGGCTGAAGGAAGGTGGTTTCCCTGCGAGTGAGAGGGGACAGAAACAATGCTGCAAATCTGGAACTGGAATCTGTAATTTGCGTGTAGTTACAGGTGAAAACATCAACCTGCTCTGTTGGTGCCCGAATCCATGCAGGAAAGCTGGGAAGCGAAGGTCTGAAATGAGCTGAAGGGCTGTGCGGGAGAATGGGTGGGCAGGATCCCTTAAATTCTGAGATTAAACCAGGTTTGGTTGGACACAGGTCTGTAGGAACAGCCATATCCTTAACGTGCCTTTGGATTTCTTTGGCTTTGTGGGTTTTTTTTCATTCAGGGAAACATTTTCCCCCTTGAAGTATCAGGTAGCTTTGCCAGGCTCCAGTTTGGTTGTGTTAGGCTGGGTGGGGAAGGAACATTGCTGATGGAATGGTTTGGGTTGGAAAAGACCTTAAAGCCCATCCAGTTCCACCCCCTGCCATGGGCAGGGACACCTTCCACTAGCCCAGGCTGCTCCAAGCCCCGTCCAGCCTGGCCTTGGACACTGCCAGGGATCCCTCTGCCCAGAAAGCAGATCCACATTGGGCAGAGTTCATCATCAACCATGCTGGACACTCACTGCATGGACAGGAGTGGGACAGGACCAGAGCTTGGGGACAGAGGTTGGAGAGAGGGATCAGCCATCCCAGCAGAGGATAACGCTGAGCCGGGAAGAGATGAATCCCTGGGATTTTCCAGAGATGCTTCCTTGGCTTCCTTGACCACTGGCTTCAAGAAGAGGATGACTGGTGGTGCATGACTGCCAAACCCAGCGAGCAGAGCTCTCGGTGTTGCCTTTGGGTCAGGCCAGCAGATTTTTTGGGCGATACCTCTAGGGACAATGATCCAGAAGCAGGATCTGGAAAAGGCAGTGGGTTGTGGCTGGGAAGACCTGGCCAGCGTGGTTAACTGCCCAAGAGTGGGAAAACAGGAACCGGGCGTTTCAGTGCTCTCCTTTCACAGCCTTTATTCACTGCTGGAAAGGCTGGAGTGATTCCCAGCTCTCCACTGGGTGAAGGTGGGAAGTGCTTGCTCAGGATGTTGGGGGACAGGTTGTTTTGTGTGCACCGGCTGCTTCGTGATGGCAGATCAGTGCTTGAAATTAAGAGGAAAATGGCATTATCCTAATAAATGTCCTGTAAAAGGCTACAAAATCAAGAGCATGAATCCTCTGGGATGATCAGTCCCACTCCCCAGATCCCTTGGTCAGGCTGGTGGGACACACTGACCAACCAGCTCCAGGAAAACTCTGGCTAATTTAATTTTTAGCACAAAACAAATGATTAAAAATAAAAAGCGAGTGTGTTGTCCTGGATTTGGGTTGAAACACTGACAATGTGTGATTTTTTAAGAGCAGGGAGGTTACATTGATACCAGTAGCCAAAGCACTGTAGGTGAAGTACAGCAGGGGGTGGTGGTGTATCTTAATAGTCAAACTACGGAAAAAACACAGGAAAAATGGATTGTGGAACACTACATGTTGGGTGTGGCCAGAAGGACTCTCTCTAGAGCATCTGGTGTTGTGGAGCCAGCAAGGGATGTAGTCAAGATAGATGAGATGGTTTGGGAATCCACTTGGAGAAGAGCAACTCTTGAGTAATTGTCACCTGCAAGGATCTAAAAATGAGGCTGGAGAAAGGACTGGTCTGGTCTAGGGCTTGGCAATATTTCCATGAAGGGATTTTTGAGGAAAACAGGGTCTCCTCTCCAGGGCTGGCTGGGTGGGTGATGCCTCGGGTGGGAGGAATGCAATTTGCACATCAGCTCCCAAGATCATTTCAAGCCAGGTTGTGATCAAGCAGGATAAAGTACTTTGGAGTTGGTAGCCCAGCTGTAGAGCAGCTCTTGGGAAAGAAATGTGGGGATGGATCGTGAATTTGTCAAGAGGTTTCGAGAACTTGCAGCAACCAAAGCAGAACAAGCCAGCTGTGAAGAAAATCTTTGGATATCCATAAAACTGCTACCCACCGTGCACATGGAATGCTCTCTTAGTTTCTCCTGGCATGGGCGAAGCTTGCGTGATGTCCAGCTTTGGGCAGTGAGCTTTGAGAAAGGGAATTTTGGGTTGTTCAGGCGGGAACAAGGATGGGCTGGAAGACATGACTCGGGAGGAAAGAGACTTCTCCACCCCCCTTATCAGTAAAGCTCTCGCTGCAAACACTTGGTAAGCCAATATAAAGGAAATAATGGAATTGTTAAGGCTGGAAAAGCCCTCTAAAGGCATCAAGTCCAACTGCTAAGCCAGTGCTGCCAGACCCACCCATGTCCCCAGAAATCTTTGTACATTCCATTGACTTCTCACAGCTCATGATTTAGTAGCTCCTGATCTAGAGAAGGTGGGAGGGAATTATTCTGATAGTGTTTTGCTGGAAAATGGACAGGGACTTCTCCAAGGGAGTGTTGGGTTGGACGGGGACAGAACAAGGATCTGGGAAGGGCAGAACACTGGTGGCAGCTGGAGGCATTGGGGCCAGACTGGTGAACTGACTGCAGTTCCATGGCTGGGCTTGATGATTTCTGTCACCTCGAGGGCTCTGCTTTCAGATATTTCCTGCCATGATGTGGCTGGAATATGGAGACATGTGCCGGATGGGGAACCTCCCCACTCTTCCCCCTCTGCTCATTTCAGGTCACCTTCTATGAAGACAAGAACTTCCTCGGCCGCTACTACGAGTGTGACAACGACTGCCCCGACTTCCACAACTACCTGAGCCGCTGCAACTCCATCCGCGTGGATGGGGGCACTTGGGTGGCCTACGAGAGGCCCAACTATGCTGGGAACATGTACGTGCTGACCCACGGGGAGTATCCCGACTACCACCACTGGATGGGCCTCAACGACCGCCTGGGCTCCTGCAAGTACATCCAGATCGTAGGTGTCAGCCCTTCGCAGGGCGTGCTTCCATCTACACCCATCGTGGAAGGGTTTCACGTGGGCAAACACAGTGCCCATCTTCCTGGGGAACCACAGAGGGGGTGGCTGCAGGGGACTTGCTGCCACAGTCCCGCTCTGGGAACGGCAAAGATGTTTGGTGAGAGGAGAAGGTGAATCTCTCCTGCTCTGGATTGCAGTGGGAAAAGGCAGATCCCTTGGAGTGTGGGTGGGTTTCCATAGGAACAGCAGTCTAGTTTCATCAGTGTGTTGTTCCTTTAGGATTTCGGTGTCCAGGCAGGTTGCTCCAAAGTTTGCCTCTTGCCTTTTCCCAACTGATCCAACAGGCTCAAGGCCTGTAACAGTGGGATGTAGATTTTGCAGGAACATTTGGAATGAGGGGCAGTTTCCTCTCTAGCAAGCCAGGACTCCCTTCTGACACAGGGAACTGAATCTGTGTCACCAAACCCGTCTGGGCATGGAGACACCAACCCCAGGAGCAGCCCTGGAGTGCCCAGAAACGGGAGGGATGGCTGGAGCCCTCCTTGGCCATGCTTGGAGCAGCCTGGTGCCTCCTGGTATTAGGAGAGCACGGGAGGTGTGCTCATCCCCTCCTAACTGATGATGGGGAGAAAGGAGCAGAGGGAAGGATCCTTTTGGGAAGTCTATGGGGAGGAGCATCTTTTAACGCTGGGATTGTGGATGAAGTGTGGGTTGGTGCTGCTGCTGAGGTTTTGCCAGTAGTGGGGCAGGCACTGGTGATCCATGGGTGGCTGGCTTGGAGCACGGCCGTGAATTCCCGCTGCATGGAGCACATCTCACAGCTGACAACGGGCTTTGCTTTTCTGCCTGGGAGTCCAACGCCCCTCCGAGCCTGCTCTGGCTTTGAGCTGGGTCTAAATCCCTTTGCACAGGGCAGGGAGAGTTTCCAGCCCATTCAGAGCACTGATCTGGCTTAAGACATGGAGCCTAAACACGGGCGGCACATAAGAGCAGCACAGCTTCCTCCACGAGGATGGAATGTGGGAGCCTTATCCCGCATACCCACCTGCTTACCTGGCTTTCCCTCCTGCCCTGGGGAGACCCCGAGACCCCGCAGAGCTCGGCTGGGGCTGGCAAGGAGGGAGCGGGCTGGGGAGGCGGGGGAAGGGTGTCCAGGCAGCTGCAGATGAAACGCTGCCGCGATGCCTTCGGGCGAGGAGCGCTTCCAATCCCGCTGGGAACAGCGCTGCCTCCGCAGCAACACGGCCCCGCCGGGGTCGGCAGCTCACTGAACGCCTCTCCGCCCGGAGGAGCGGGGACTGGAGGGGGTCTGGCACTCCGATGCTCACATGGAGCAGCTGAGGGGTTCCAGCCCGCCCGGGATAGCAAGCCCGGCACTGCTGACTCGGCCTCACCCCTGCCTTCCTCCCCACGGAGCGGGGCCACGGTGGGGTTTGAGCTGGGGCTGCTCTGCTCCAACTCGGTTCTTCTGTACCCTCTTTGCACGTGATGCTCTGTTAAAATTTACCCCAGCTGCTTCTCCCTGTGCTTTTTGGGGGCTGACGTGAGATTTCAGCCCTGTCCTGGTGTGCTGGGGGTGGTTGGTACCTGATTTGAGTCTGGCTGTGCCCAGACTCCGCCTCCATGTCAGAGCTGGGACACGTCAGTGCCTCCATCCGATGCTCTGGTTGCCAGTGAAGTCCCCCTGAGAAGCTGTGGCTGCTCCATCCCTTAAAGTGTCCAAGGACAGGCTGGGTGGGGCTTGGAACAACCTGGTGGTTGTGGGAGGTGTCCCTGCCCACGGCAGGGAGGTAGAACTGGATGATCTTTCAATCCTTTTCAACCCAAACCATACCATGACTCTGAGATTTTCTCTCCCTTTTTTCTCCTTCCAGCCAAGTGGAGGGCGAGGCCACATCCAGGTGTTCGAGAAGGGAGATTTTGGCGGACAGATGTTCGAAGCCACCGAAGACTGCCCCTCCATCATGGACGAGTGGCACATGCGTGAGGTGCACGCCTGCAGGGTGCTGGAGGGCGTCTGGGTGTTCTACGAGCACCCCAACTACCGGGGCCGGCAGTACGTGCTGCCCAAGGGGGAGTACCGCAAGCCTGTGGAGTGGGGTGCGGCCAGCCCCGCCGTCCAGTCCTTCCGCAGCATCTCCGAGTGAGCCCAGCCCCCGACCGGGCTGCCACACCCCCCCAATAAAGCAACTGAGTCGCTCAGCTCCGCCTTGTCCTGCTTTTTCCCGGGATTTGCGCGCGAGTTGTCCTGCCTCGGGGGCAGCTGGGGTGGAGCGGAGCCTTCTCTGAGCAAAACACCCCCCGCCAGCCCCAGCTGCCTCATTGTCACCCCCTTCCCCACGCCCTGCCCTCTGTCCCACAGCTCATTTAGGAAAACGCCATCCCGAAGCTGGAGTTTGTGCTCCAGCGTTTGGCCATTCCGGTGGAGCAGTGGGACCACACATCCCTGGATTCCAGTTTTCGGGGGTGGCTGAGGATGGCTCGGGCTGTCATGTCCCTGTGGAGTCCCTGCCTGCTCTCTTGCTGCTCCGTGGTGGCTTGGGGGAAGGGATGAGGTTTTCATCAGTGCCAGGTGTCCTCCTGGAGACCCTGAGCAGGCAGCAGATGTCCTGGTGCTAGAGGAGTTTGTCCTTCTCGTGATGCACGGGGCGACAGGACCGGGAAAAAGTGGAGATCCCAGATGGAGCAGGAGGGGACAGCCACAATCTCCACGGGGAATGCTGGGGACCCTGGCAGCCCAGTGTGTCAGGTACAGGATGTCCCCTGTAGCTGTGAGCCAGGAGGTTCAGCTGCTTGAACTGGGGCTGGGCACTGCATGGAGCCGGGCAGCTGGGAGCAGAACAAGCTGGATGTGGGATAGAGGCCGTGAGTGCCTCTGGGAGCTGCCCTGGCATGGGAGGTGGCTGCTGAGTGATCCTGAAAGGGAGGAAGAGCTCCCTGGACGCCTGAGACGTGCAGGGAACAGAGGGGACTCCCAGTTAGCCCAGTTTGCCACCAGGAACATCCCATTTTGCCCGCTGCTGCCAGGTGTCAGGCAGGTCTCAGGCACTCAGGAATAACTGATAGCTGGGCACTCTTCCCCCTGGAAGCCCGGGGACCTGCAGCCTGTTTGCAGTCGGAGCCAAGGGGCTTTGGGAGAATGTCGCTGGATGTGGAAGCAGAGCCCTCCCCGCTGTGCTCGCAGTCTGCCCGGTGATGTATGAGGTTATTACGGAGCAGGGGAAGCGATGCTCGTCAAACCACGGGGCTGCCACCTCCCGGGAAAGCTGCTGCCGGTGGGGAATGGGAAGGAGCTGCCAAGAGGGGAAGCTCCAGCCCCCTGGACTTCCCCCAGCACAAAGATGAGCTGAAGAGTCACCTTCCTCTTCTTCCTCTTCCTCCTTCTCCTCCTCCTTCCCCCTCTTCCTCCTCCTCCTGCTGTCACCCCTCTCCCGTAGCCCCCTGCCCCATTCCAGCCCTTCCCTGCAAAGGGTGATGCATCTTCACCCGCTTCCATCCCTCCTCCACTCCTCTCCATCATGGATCAGCAGGATGCAGACAATCCAGCTGACGCCATGATGATCTTTTGCCTTTTATATACCCCTTTATACCCCTTTATACAGCCTTTTATAGAGCTTTNTCGAGCCCCTCCCTGGGGAATCTTTGCTGGATGTGCTCATTTGTGAGGCCCAGGATGTGATCCCCGAGTGCCCGTGGGTGTGCATTCCGTGTGCTCTGGGGCATTGCCCCTGGCTGGGCTGCACCTGAGGGTCCTGCAATAAATACCCAGGGAGAAACCCCTTTTTCCCTCTAACCGTGTTTGGCTCTTAATTTTAAGACCAGAGAAAGGCATCACAGCAACATGGTTGGGTTTTACTGTACTTTTCCCCATAATATTTCTCCGGGACCAACCTGTCCCCAGCTCCAGCTCCTCTTTTCCCCCTGGCCCCTGGCAAAGCTCTCCAAGGGCAGCAGCTTGAGCACAGCCTGGCTCCTGGATTTTTTTGACAGTGAGCCTGTTGCTGTCCCTGTTGTGGATGGAAAATCTGCAGTAGGTAGGCGAGCTCCACCCAGTGCATTTCCAGCCATCTCCCACCCTGATTTTGGGGAATGTGCCTCTGTCCCCATCCCGCATGCCCTGCACTGGGTGGGTTTGGGATGCTCCAGCTCTGTGGCTGCTGGTGTGCATCTACCACAGAGCACTGGAGGAGCTAGACCTGGATCTAGTTTGCCCTCAAGGTAATATTTTCCCATGTCCTTCCCTTTCACTGCTGATCTTCCCACTTTTAAAACCCAATTATCCTGAGTCCCAACCCCTTCTCCTCATCCTCCAGGCTCTTGCCCTTGGGTGAACATTGTGTCCTCAGCATTGGCAACTGACACAAATAACAAGAAACTGCTACTTGGGTGTGTTTTTTATCATTAGTTTTTATTTTATCATCGTTCCAGATGACTTTTTCCATCGGGGGCTCCCTGGCCACGGTGGCACACGGAGCAGGGCGCCCGTGGAGATTAGCGGGGAGCGCAGCAATCCAAGCCCAGCCGTGCTGATGCTGGTTTTTCCTTGACAGCTAATTTCCATTTCCCAGTATCAGGGGGTCTGCTCCAGTAATTGGCATGCAGATTGTGTCCGGTGGGCCTGTTAGACACGAGCAAAGGCTCTGCTGCTTGGAGTGAGCCAACCCCAGGCTGATGGATGGCGTGTAAGGAGGTCATGGGGAGAGAGAATATCCAGGTGCCCGCGTGCACACACTCACGAAATTTCCCATTCCATGCCCTCCCCCCATCCCTACTTTCTTTATCCGGCAAACTCTAATCTATCATATTTCATTGAGACAAATCCTGCTCCATTTCTCTCTCTTTCTCTTTTTCCCTCTAAGGGAAATGTGATGGAACCTGCTCCTGGATTTAATGAGAAGATGGTGCGGTGTAGCAGGAATTAAAGCGGTGCCATGCTTCATTAGCAGTTGGGGATCACACGGAGCAGGCCCAGATGTTAATTACACTTTGGGAATTAATTGGTAGAAGGCATTCCTCTCCTCCATCATCTGTAATCCGGTGGGTGTGTGAGGACTTCTGGAAGCAGAGACCTCCAGGCAGGTGTCTGTCTGTCCCCCCTCAGCTGCCTGGTGCTGGCCGTGACCAAGGGCCACCAGCTGGCTTGGAAATCTTGAAGTCACCTTCATTTCCATCCCCTTGGTGCCCAAGAACCTGCTGTAATTTTTCCCTCTTTTCCTTCCCGTGCCACTGTCCTCCAAAGTTTTTCTCCAGCCACTGGGGAAAGCAGGTCTGGATGGGATGGGGCAATGGTGGGAGGTGGCTCCGTGTTGAAGGGGGAAAGAACATCCCCCTCAGAGCTGGTCATCCCCAGAGGATTCCAGGACATCCTGAGCCTTTCTCCTGCTCCTTGACCCATCCTTGCTGGCCTATCCCTTCCCTCCAGCTCTGGGGGTAGACAGGGGAGCCTCACTCTGCCCCTGCAGCACCTCTGCTGCTGAAATCTCCCCAGTTCTCCAAGGCAAATGGTCTCCAGTTTCTTCCCTTTCCCACCTTGGGCTCAGCCTGATGAAATGCAAAAGCTGCTAAAAAGCTGAGGGGGGGTTATTTCGCCGGAGGACAGAAATTATATGCTTGGAAATGAAGAATATTCCTCTGCATGTTGCCAGTTTGTTCCTTCTCTGAGCTGGCTGGTGGTGGGCCAGCATGGGGCATGGATGTCTCTGCGATGGAGCAGCACATCTGTGGGATCTGGCCTGGAATTTGCCCCAGTGGGACACTCGAACTCAACTCTGCCCCGCCCAAATTGCTCCCAGGCCTTGACGGTGGGACAGAGCCACCACACCTGTGTGACACAACCAGCCCAGGCTCCCATTTTCCCTCCTCTTCCCGAGGTCCTCAGGGCTTTGTGGGTCTTCCTTTGGCATTGCTGATGCTCCTTGGGCTCGAGGTATCAGCACCTTGGTGCACCTTTGTTCTGCCACGAAGATCACTCCTGAATGAGAGCCACTGTCCCTCTCCTCCCTGGGAGAGGCTCAAAAGGAGTGTGGATGTGGCACTTAGGGATGGAGGTGTGGCAAATCAGAGCAATTCAAGGCCACTTTGGTAGGAGTTAAAGAAAAACAATGTTTAAAAAACTCCAAAATTAATGGTTTTGGGGTTGGATGGAGAAAGAAGAGGAGAGGTTTAATCCTTTTGTTTACACTTTCTTGATTTTAGGTCTTGATTTTTAGTTTAAGGGTGGGCTTGGCAGTGCTGGGGGAACAGTTGGTGATCTTAGGGGACTTTTCCAACCTGAACAATTCTATGATTCTGCGATTTCAGAATTCGGTGGTTCAGTGCGATTTGGTGATTCTATGATTCCACGATTCTATGGTTTATGACCCATAATTCTGTGACTCGGGGCAGCACTTCATTGCCATCTGGTTCCCTTGGAGTCCTGCCACTTCAGATCCTGCATTTCCCACCATCTCCTCATTGAATCCCAAGTCCCTCAATCAGGGATTCAGCCTCCACCTCAACCCCTGCCTGGGCAGTCTGAAGGTCCTCCCCACTGACTGCAGCCCCCACTTTGGTTTTGGCAAAAACACTTTCCAGGGGTTGTTTTCCCCTCTGTTTTATATGCGACCCACCCTGTGCGTTCCCTGCCGGACCCGGCTGAGCCGTGGTTTCAGGATGCTCCCTCCATCCTGCTCTGAGCCTGTGGGGAAAGCCTGGCCCAAATCTGGGCGGGGAGTTTTGGAGCTGGTTTGTATCCTTCACACACAGATGTCCTGGAGACTCCATCAGTGTCTGGCCACTGTCACACACGCCCAGATGTGCCGGGCTGGCCGTGCCCGTGGCGGTGCCGTGGGAGGGAGCTGCCTCTCCGGGATGTGTGTACGAGCTCGGGGGGTGCTGGCACCCCAAATGGGGCTCTGAGATCCCCGAGAACTGCAGAGGGAAGGGAGAGGAGAGGGCAGGAGGGGAGAGGAAGAGGGAGAGGGCACTTCCCAGGGCGCCATCCCTCCCTTTGCCGGAGCCCAGCAGAGGGCAATAGAAGCAAATGGAAGAGACGAGACATTGCAGGGGATGTACGGCAGGAGCAGATTCCAAGGCAGAGCGACCTGGAAGCGGAGGGATGTGCCAGGGGATGTACGGGCAGAGGGATGTGCAGGAGCGGGGAATGTGTGCCCGGAGCGCTGTGCGGGGAACAGGGCTGGGGGATGCTGCAGGAGACCGGAGCAAAACAGAGCCATTCAAGGTTACTTTGGTAGGAGTTAAAGCAAACCGGCACTTTCCTAACTCCTAAATTAATCGCTTTGGGGTTGGATGGAGAGGAAAGGGAAATATTTAACCCTTTTGTTTAGACTTTCTGGATCTTAGGTCAGTTTTTATGAAAAGCGCTGCATGGCTGAGCACCTCCAGTGGATGATTCTGGGGGGAAAGGCTCTGGGAATTCCCAGCCTCGATTATATTCCACCTGGTTAATTGTGTGACTGAGCCCAGCTCAGTTTCGGGGTCTTTTGGAAATCAAATTACACACGTGCCTGGAGCCTTCTCTGGGTCCTGCCTGAGCCCTGGCAGGAGGGATGTGCTGGGCTGGGGCTGGCACTGCCCACGGGCTCCCTTCCTCCCTGCAGAGGGAAAACCACGGCAGGCTGTGGGGGGAAGCAGCAGGGAAGGGTTGGGAACAGCATCCCCTTCCACCTTCCTGCTGCTGGGCCAGCTGGGCCAGAGCTTGGGCAGGAGCCTCCTCTCCTGCTCTCTGTTACTGCTCCCTGCACGCTCCTGCCTGGCTGGGGAGGTATTCCCAGCTGGATTTCCTACATATCCAGGTCACCTCCCCTACGGTTTTTAAGCTTTTTAAAAAAAATCCAAACTCCTTGGAGTCGCAGAGGGATGTTTAACAAGGAAAGCTTTCCAAGGCAGGAGCGTGATCCCACAGGTGCCCTCACAGGCGGGACAGGGCATCTGCAGAGACACAGCGGGGGAGTCTCTCCTGGCAGACTCCCGCTGGAGACCTGGTCTTTTTTTGGGGAAAACATCAATTATTTCCAGAGAAAGGGTGAAATCCGTGTGGCTGGGAGCTGCAGGTGGCAGGGAACAGGCAGGGTGCTGCCTGGACGCAGGATGCCCAGCAGGGCCGGACACCCCGGGAAGGAGCTGGGGGGGTTATTTGGGCAGAGCCCCCGCACGATGCTGCTGCTTCGGAGTGCGACCTTAGGAAAAAAGGAGGGTTTTTTGGGAGTCTGGCCTAGGCTTTTTGTCGAGCTGCTGCTGCTTGGAGAGGGCAGAACTGGGCTCTGGTCTTAGAGGAGAAGGAAGAGTCGTCCCCACCTTCCCCTGCGGAGCTCCCCAGCCGCCTCATTAAACCCGTCCTTGCCGAGACGAGCGCGGCGCGATCTCCCCATCTCAGCGTTATCTCCCGATCTGCCTCCTCTCCTGCCACGCTTCCAGATGCTCCTTATCTCCTCTCACCTTCCCAGAGAGCCAGCGTGCTGGGGGCAGGGCCGGCTGCCCACACTCCCCACCTGTGATCTCCCCGGCTCTTATCAGGCTCCGTGAGTCCTGATCGAGCCCCTGTCTCAAAGTCAAACGGATTTTGTGGCGGGGCGAGCGCGCCCAAGGTCGGGCGGTGGCGCGGAGGCTGCGGGGACCCCGCTCTCCCCCTGCGCCCCGCTCGAGCCCATTCCCCAGGTAGCGCCTCTCCCCATTTTATTCTCCGACATTATCAATTACATTTGGATTATTATTCCTCATTGAAGCCCAAGTGAGCCGCAGACAGCTATTTCCTAATGGGGAAACGTTACAGGCAACTTATTAACGAACAATGCGTCATTAAGGGGGGAGAGCTTCAAAGGCTCCTAAATGCATTTCAAAGGACACAATGCGGAGCGGATCCTGCCGCCGCATATCTGGGGGACATGGGCGAAATTTGTGACAAGGAATAGACCGGGCCCAATGTAATTAACTAATTCTCGATCAAAGGGGTTTTAGAACTGAATGGTCAGGGAATTCAATTACGGGTTTCCTAATGAACCACTCTGTGCCAAGGCAGGGGGATGTTTTCTTCTGGAAAAGCAGGGCTGATGATCAGGGCTAGGATTTCCGGGGGGGTTTGGGAGAGAAGCACCAGAGAGCTCCTCCCGGGTGCATTTGGCGCAGAGGGGACAGAGATCATGGAATCCCAGAATGGTTTGCGTTGGAAGGGACCTTGAAGCTCATCTCATTCCAACGTGCTACGGGCAGGGGCACCTTCCACTAGGCCAGGTTGCTGCGAGCTCCATCTGCCACCACCCAGGACCCCTGTGGTGGCCGCCTGTCCTGGACATGTCCCTGTGGTGGGACATGTTCCCCGTCCCTCAGAGTTTGGGCAGATCCGCAGCTCTTCGGAGCCAGAGCTGCTGGAGGGGCTGTGGGATGCAGCAGGACAGCTGTGCCAGGGCTGGCAGCTCCTGATCCCCTCCCTGGAAAACCTGGGCAAGGGAGAGCTCATCCTCTGCTGCCTGAATCCAGCCTCTGGCAAAAATAGCATGGTTTTCCGCTCATGAAAGGAGCATCTTCTAGTCCTCCACTAGTTTTCTCTTATTATAGAAAGTTGATTTGCTCACTTTACAAAGGGAAATGTATTATGAATTTTCCCTTCATTCTCCTCCTTTTTTTTGCCCCGTTTAACAACCGATTTGTGTGTTGCATGAAAGTGACACAGTTCTTTAGATGCGTTTGCTATTTTATTTTCTTTCATTCAAAAATATGTCAGTAATCTTTTTGTTAACATGAAAGATAAAGGATTAGTAATGCAAGATGCAGTTTTCTTGTAACCTTCTTGAAAGCAGACTATAGTTTCTTATCTGGCTCTAACATTCATTTTCCTGAAATGAAAAAAAAAAAAAGAAAAAGGACTTCTTAAAATGAAATAAACTATATTCGATTCAGACGAGCAGCGCCAGCAAAGGAATTTATTGCAGCTGGCAGAATGGAGCAGCTGCACAGAAGTCGTTCTGCCGCAGCACTGGGGACCTTCCCAAGGAACAGTGCACACGGATCTTCGGGTGCCTGGGAAATGCTGCAGCGAAGAGAAACCGCTGTAGAATCATGGAATCATGGAAGGGTTTAGCTTGGAAAAGGCCTCTGAGATCACTGAGTCCAGCTGCTCCCCCAGCACCACCTCTGAGATCACTAACCCACATCCCCACGTCCCACATCCACATGGCTTTTAAATCCCTCCAGGGATGGGGACTCCACCACTGCTCTGGGCAGCTGTGCCAGGGCTGGACAGCCCTTTGCACGAAGAACCTTTCCCAATATCCAACCTGAATCTCCCCTGATTCAACTTGAAATTATTTCTTCTCATCCTATCAAGAGCAAATGTTGTATTGACATCATGACATCTCCCAAGACGTGCCTGTCCACTTGACGTTGGCAGCTGCCACGTTTGCCTTGGGGACATCCAGAATGTCCCAAGCTGGAGATGGGCCACCATTTCCTGGGCTTGGTGGTCACTGCAGATGCACAGAGAAGCTGTCAGAGCTGCTGTGGCTGCCCCATCCCTGGCAGTGTCCAAGGCCAGGTTGGACGGGGCTTGGCACATCCTGGGATAGTGGAAGCTGTTCCTGTCAGGAACAGCTGTTCCTGCTGTTCCCCCCGCAGGGGGTGGGACTGGATGAACCCAAAACCATCCCATGACTGTGATTCCACAATTTTCCACTCACGGCTCATGAGGAAACAGGAATTCCAGCTCCTGGGAATTTACTTGAGCAGTGTTGGGTCTCCAGGAGTTCCCACCTTGCATCACCCTACCAGTCTCGGCTCCTCTCCTCCCTGCCAGCCGGGGACAGGGCTCCTGCTTTGGGCTGTGCAGGCTGGTGGTGGCAGCCAGGGAGGAAAGGACATGGAAAAAACACCTAGGAGAGGAAAAAGAGATGGGGACAGTGCAAGGGGCTACCAGGGACCAGCAGGTGTTTGAGAAGAAAACAGCTTAATTTCCGTGGAATGGTTTGGGTTAGAAGGGACTTTAAAGATCATCGCACTCCAACTTTGATGGAGTTGATTTCTTTGAAGATGCAGAGGATGAAAGCAAACCCAGGGTGAGCAGGGTGCTGGTTTTCACAGCACCAACATCCTCCAGTCAGTAAAACCAGGACAGCAGACAGGGAATGCTGCAACCCAGGAGGAGAGGGGATCCATCTGGGTGCGCCGGGATGTCCCCGTGCCCTGCCCACCCTGCTGCTGTGCCAGCCTGCCTCTCCCAGCAGCCTGACAGCTCCTCAGGGGTTAAATCCTGTTATGAACTGCTGGGTTTCTGTGCAATCAGCTAATGGGTGCTCAGCATCTAAACAAAGTATTTTCCCCCCATCAGGTGGATTTGGTTATTATTGAGTTGGTCCAACAAGGAGCCAGCATTTACAACTTTGTTTATAACCTGGTTTGCAGGGAATACTTTGTTTTGCTCCCGAGAAACTTGATATTTTCTATTGCGGAGGGGAAATGATGATTTCTGCCCCACACAATGTGGATTGCAGGGCTTAATAATTCAATAAAATAAAGGGAAGCATCATCCTGCGCCTGAAATCTTTGCTTCCAGTGTTTAATGGGGCTCTCGTCCTGTGCTAGCAGATTCGTGGTTTCATTTGAGGGAAAAGTGTGTTTTCATATCAAAGGAGCCCCCCTGCACTGACCCAGCCTTCCCTTCCCCCTCTCTGCCCCGGCACACATGCTATTTTAATATTTCATATATTTCATAAGCTTTTATGCTTCTAAAAGAGAAGTGAATTTGTGGAGAGTTGAGCTCTCCAGAGCTGTACTTCAGAGCTGGGAAGTAATTCAGGGTGAAGCCTGTATTAATCTCAGGTGAGAGAGATATTTAAATTCAGGCTACCAGTGTGAATATAAAATGGGGATCTCTTTACAAAAATTTCAAATTGTAATATGCAAAGCTTAAAGAAAAGAAACCCCAAGGGAACAGCTTTCTTCTAGAACATTTTGTTCCAACCATCATCTCTTTACCTTTATTTTTTTATTTAAAAAACCCTCCCTTTGCCATTTTGTATTTTTAAATTAAATCTTTCAGTTTTTAAAATGAAATTCTTTATTGCTGGGAGACGGCGATGGGGAAGGGGGAGCAGGATGTAAGTGCCTGGCTGTGAAAAATGGTGCATGGACCCAAATTTTAGCCAGCACAGAAGGAAAATAAATCCCTGTTTAGTTGGCCCAAGGAATGTGGGGCCACCTCCCCACTTGGAAGATGCTGCCTGAATCCTGTTTTTGGAGAGAAGTCTCTGCTTGGAGGGAGGAGAGAGGCAGCACAACCTTGCATCCTCCTCCACTAGCGCTGGGGAGCACTGGGATGAGCTGGTCCATCCCATCAGCCTTCTCCTTCTCCCCAGACAAGCTCCAGAATGGATTTATGATCCTGGCCAGAGGCCACATTCTCTGGGTGCATTTTGGTAGGATGGGGATCACCTGCAGGTGTCTGTGCCAGGTGTATTGAGCCAGGATATCCCAAATCCTGTGGTACCATTCCTGGGAGAGCCCTGTATTTGCATCCATGGCAAACACCTCGGGCTGCAACCAGCTCCCAGGTCAGGAGAACTGGTGACAGATGACATGCTATTATCAGCTCTGTCAATTAATTAAATTATACATTATGCTTATGAGGGTGATATACGGAGCTGCTCTAGATTAAGTGTTGCAATTAAGTCTTTAATTTCTATTTAATAAGTAAGTTATTAAATGTTAATAAAAGATCAATTAGTTGCTAACAGAGCATTGATCCAGGTACAATGAGTGTGTCAGGGAAACATCAGGGCTGACACGGAAGGGGCTGGGGGATTTTGTGCACGACACGTGTACAACTAGGATTTTAATAAAGACAAGCTGGAGTGGGCAGAGGGCATCCAGGTGGGCTTGGGATATTCCTCCGTGCGTGAAACCTGGCTCTTCCCAGGCTGGCAGGGCTGGGACAGCCAGGACAGACCCAGTCACAGAATCCCAGAATGGTTTGGGTTGGGATCTTAAAATGTATCCCATTCCATGTCCTGCCATGGGCAGGGACACCTTCCATTAGCCCAGGGTGCTCCAAGCCCCTTCCAACCTGGCCTTGGACACTTCCAGGGATCCAGGGGCAGCCACAGCTGCTCTGGGCACCCTGTGCCAGGGCCTCTCCACCCTCCCAGGGAACAATTCCTTCCCAATATCCCATCCATCCCTGCCCTCTAGCACTGGAAGCTATTCCCTGTGTCCTGTCCCTCCATCCCTTGTCCCCAGTCCCTCTCCAGCTCTCCTGGAGCCCCTTTAGGCCCTGGAAGGTGCTCTGACATCTCCTTGGAGCCTTCTCTTCTCCAGGTGAGCACCCCCAGCTTCCTGTCCTGTGGTGTCAGTGACAGCAAGTGGTTCTCCTGTGTGGGATGACCCCAAGGAAGGACCTTCCACTAGAACGGTCTCCAAACCAGGCATTTTTACTGCTTCCTGCTCTACAGTCTGTCCATCGCGGCATCTTTCCACGATGCACCTCCTGCCAGGACCCCCCTTCCTCCCCCATCCCCATCCGAGCCCGCTCATCCCCACTGGGAAATTTCGGGTGAGCGTGGAGCAGTGGGGAGCCGGCGGCTGAGCTTCCAGCGGGAGAGGAGAGGAGGGAAGCGCTGGGCTCCAGCGGCGCCAAGATTCCAGCTGAATATGGATGACATCATTATACGGGTGATCCTTTCAGCAGCAGCGAGCCGGGTTTTAAAGTAGCGACCTACAGCATACAAATGATGGGTTTAAAGGAAATAAAAAAAGAGGTGATTTGAATAGCAGACATTTAGAGAAGAAAAGCTTCCCCCCCCCCCTTCCCATTTCTAATATCTTCTGACGGGGCAGGCGCTGCGCATTCGAAAAGAAATTAAAACACTCCTCCTAAATACACTCCAGGCAGTAACAATGGCAAAGTTAAGAAGGTTACGAGACTTAGTTGTCCCAGCAACATGTCATCAAGTTGGAATGAGCAGGAAACACAGATAACGGGGAGAAAGAGGAGGGGGGCAGGAGAGGAATAAAACCACAGGAGGAAAAATGCCAAGAGATTGAGGAAGAAAAGGGAAACCCCTTTTTATTTGCTGTTTCGTTAGGATGAATCTGATTTTATAGTCTCTAAAAGAGGCTAAAATATAATCTCCTTTTGTGTAATGCGTGTGTTAGGAAAATGTGTCATCAGCAATTCTTCTGTACACTCCAGCAATAGTCAGAAAATTAGCAGGGATGTTCAGGGCAGGCTACAAAGAAAAACAAACGGAAGACTCACATTTCCAGCCTGAGCTGTCATTTAAGAGCATTTCCAACTTTTTATTCACCTTTTTGATTGTCCTTTATGGTTTTTCTCCGCTGCAGCAGCAGAGCTTGGGGTTTCCAAAGGAAGACAAAGCAGAGAAGGAGGTTTGGGATGTGGCTGTAACTGGCTGGAGACCCCAGGGCTCTCCTGGTTCTCCCAGTACTGAGGGTGTTTGTGCTGGGTGCTGTACGTGGGTGTAGGAAGAAGCACATGTGCAACACCTGGCACAGGACAGAGAAACGGAGGAGAAAGAAAAATGAGAGCCTCATCTGAGCCATAACCCCAAATCTGGTTACACATGGGCAGGTTGTCCTTGTTCCAGGTGCCAACCTGGTGCTGAGGCTGTGTGGCACATCGACTCCAGCTGGTTTCCAAACAGGGGCAATTCCAAGTGTCATGGGAGCCCACAGCGTTTGGTGGATGTGTCTCCAAAGCCTCATGGTGCTCATCAGTGTCCACCCCTGCCAGGAGTGTTGGTTTTGGGCTCCCCAGAAGGACACGTGTTCATTTTATGTTGGCATCTCCCCCTGGAAGTGTTCCAGGCCAGGCTGGACGGGGCTTGGAGCAACCTGAGGTAGTGGAAGGTGTCCCTGCCCATGGCAGGGGGCGGGATGAGGTGGGCTTTAATGTCCCTTCCAACCCAACCCATTCCATGATTCTCTGATTCCATGATATTGACTGGAGTCACAAGGCAAAACTTTAATTAAAATAGTCATTAATCACTCAGCCTGTGGTTGCTGCAGGAGGCTTGGGTGCTGCTTCCTCTGCTCCCAGATGGAGCACACTGGAGAGGTTGGAAGCTCGTTTGGTTCCAAGGGCATGATGATACTGGGAGAAATGGGGCTGAACTGGGAGAACTTCAGCTGGCTGCAGTAATCAGTTCCTGATGGCAGAGTAGGGGGGCTGGGGAGGAGCCCCTCCACCATCCCCCAGACTCAGCCCTCCCCGGAGAGGAGCGAGGTTTGCTCTGACATGGGGAGTGAGGAGAGAATAAAATATCGGGGTGAGGGACTTGATGATCCCAGAGAGTTACTCCAGCTCTGTGTCCCTAAAACTGGACTGAGTACCCCAATTCTAGGCACTACTTTTAAAAACCCTGACCCATCTTTTCTGTGTGTGTTACCCTGAAACTCATGATATCCCCAAGTCCCTCAGTTACATCTGAAACCTTGGCTTGCTTCACGTTGAGATATTTTTGGTGCTTGCATGTGACATACAACCACCCAAAATGATACTGATCTCTGAAAACAATCTCTCCTCTCTCCTTCCCATCTGTTTCTTCCACAAATATTTATTTGTTGTGCCTTTAAAAAAATAAATTAATTGTCTCTTGCTGTGGCTTCTTGTAGTGGATTATATTTTACAGCAAGTCTTGGTTTAGTTAATTGATGGGGAGCTTTGCCTGTGAGGATTCTGTAATCCTTGGCATTTTATCTTTGCAATAATTGCTGTGTTTGTGATTATTTCAAAGGACTCAGGGAAAGCAGACAACAAGAAAACAGCTCATCCATTCCTCTTTTGCAGCTTGTCCAGGCACCTGGGTGGGCTCCTCCTCTGCAAGATGTTCCCTGTGCAGCAGAGAAGGAAAACCAGGGTGAGGACCTGGGGATCTGGAGCAGAGACAGCAATGCCATGAGATCACTGAGGGCCTTGGTGACACGGTGGCACTGAGGACTGGGAGTCATCTTTCATCATAAAAAGCTGCCTTTTTGGTAAAAAGGGTTTTGTCAGGGTGTTGGTCTCTTCTCCCAGAAAAAAGTGACAGGACAAGAGGAAAAGGCCTTAGGTTGCACCAGGAGACGCTTGGATTGGTTAGTTGGGAATAATTTGTCACCAGAAGTGTTGTCCAGCCCTGGCACATTAGCCCAGGGCAGTGGTGGAGTTCCCATCCCTGGAGGGATTTAAAAGCTGTGTGGGTGTGGCACTTGGGCACGTGGGTCAGTGGTGGCCTTGGCAGCGCTGAGGGAACAGCCGGACACCATGATCTCAGAGGGCTTTTCCAACCTTAGTGATCCCATGATCCAACGATTGATACCTTTCTGGCTTTGGGCCAGCTGTGAGCCCCTGTGGCCTTGGATCTGAAGGAGAGGATGGTGGGGACAGGCCACATGGAGGACACGGGGGGCACAGTCACTCGTGTGCTTGCCACGGGACTTGGGGTGCGAGGCCACGTTGGTGTTTGCTGTGGGATGTCAGGAATGGGGCCACGCTGGTACTCCCCAGGGAATGTTGGATAGGAGGCCACACTGATAGTGGCCTTGGGGGATTGGATGTGAGGCCAGACTGGAATTCGCCGTGGGACGCCGGGGGTGAAACCACACTGGTGATTGCTGTACGATGCCATGTGTGAGGCCACACTGATGTTGGCTGTGGGTGATCAGACACGAGGCCACACCGACATTTTCATGGGGTGCTGGCCATGAGACCATGCTGGTGACGGCTGTGGGATATCAGGCATGAGGCCACACTGGCATTGGCCACGGGACATTGGACGTGAGGCCACACTGGTGCTGGCCATGGGGCCTCGGACATGAGTGTTGGGTGTGAGGCCACACAGGTCTTTGCTGTGAGACAGCTGTGAGACCGCATTGGTGTTGGCTGTGGGGCGTTGGGGATGAAACCATGCTGGCCATAAGGCCACGCTGGTGCTGGCTTGTGGGATGCTGGACACAAGGCCACAGTGGTGCTGGCCATGGGACACTGGGGATGAACCTGCACTGGTGCTGACCGTGGGACATTGGCCATGAGGCCACGCTGGCGTTTGTGTGGAACACTGGCCACGCTGCCGCGCTGGTGTTGTTTGCCAGCTGGCCACTGGAGGCTGCTGCTGTCTTTGTAGTCACCAGCAGCTGCCTGCAGTCCCGGAGCACCCACGGAGCTCTGCCCGGCCAGCACGGTGGGACAGGAGGCTGAGGCTCCTGGTTCTCCCCCAGCAGCCCGAGGCTGAGCTGGGAAACATCCTCCTCCCTTGTCTTTCTGTCCTTCACAGGAAGGAGGGCAAGAAGCTGGGGAGGGATCCTGGGCTCCTGGGAAGGAAGAGGCATTTCTGTGCCACGCTTCGAAGCAGGATGATCTTCCAACTTCTCAGTGCCCAGGTGTGTTTTTTATAAGAAATACAGACTTTTCAATGCTCTCTGTGCATTTTCATGGATTTAGAAGCTGTTTAAAAGGGAGCCAGCCCTGGTATTGTGGACAGCCCTGGCATAAAGCCAGAGCCCTGAGTGTGCTGATGCCTCTCGCCTGCCCTGAGCCCGTTCACCTGGGACCCTGCCCCACACACACCCAGCTGCCCATGGGCTCAAGAACTCCATTTAAGCTCAGACCTGGGTGTTTGCTCTTGCTGCAAGTGTGCTTGTCTCCAGTCTTTCCTTTCTCCTGGGTAGGTCTGGAACATATGCTGTGTTTAGCTTGTCTTTGCCCCATCTTTGGAGGGGGATAGGCCCTTTGTCTCTTGGGATAGGCCTTGGACTGGTCCAGCCCCTCGTTGTGTGAGGGGCTGCTGGTGGAGCCCGTTGCCAGCACTGGGTGGGCTCTGTGGTGCTGAGGGGCTGTGCCATGGTTGGTGAGGGCACTGCTTGTGCTGGGATCGTCCTTGGCTCTCAGCTCATATCACCTTGGACAGCAGTGGAGCTTCCTGCTGTGTGCTACAGGTGCAACCTCACTGGAATGACCCTGCTGTGTGTGACTTCCTGCTTGTCAACCCAAGGGCCTTCCATTACTTTGAAATTCACAGATGAAAAACATAATCCAGGTGGGACATGCTCTGAAAGCAACTAAATTTAAAGCTTGGGTGTGAAGCAAATTCCAAGCTGGACATCCAACCATAAAATCATGAAATGGTTTGGGTTGGAAGGAATCTTAAAAGTCATCCCATTCCGTTCCACCCCTGCCATGGGCAGGGACACCTTCCACTAGCCCAGGGTGCTCCAAGCCCCGTTCAGCCTGGCCTTGGGCACTTCCAGGGATCCAGGGGCAGCCACAGCTGCTCTGGGCACCCTGTGCCAGGGCCCCACCACCCTCACAGGGAGGAATTCCTTCCCAATATCCAATTCAAACATCTCTCATTTAGTTTAAAACATGGAGAGACCTGACTTCTCCCATGGACATGGCTTAATTCATGCTTTCACAATCCAGCTGCTTTTTGTGAATGCATCATGCAAAATGTGATGCTTCTAGTGACATCCCGTGGGGAACATCCCATGTTTGAGTTCTGCGGTGCTGTCTGGAGAAGGATGAAAGGAATGATGTGCTGTTTTTTAAGATCTTCACGGATTTGGTGAGTGCAGAAAAGGCAAATAATAAAAACCACAGAACAAGTTTCAGCCATAGAGGAAAAAATGTCCTGAAAAGTTTCTGTAGCTTGTCAGGATGCTGTGAATGTGCATTTACCTGCTTGGCTCTTGGGACAGTTGGAGGCACAATTTTGCTGAAAGACAGCAGTACACACTACATTTAAGAAAATGCTTCCATACTTCTCCCTGATGTAACTAGAGTTTTGGTGACTTCATTTGAATCAGTTCTCTGGGCTCTTTTTGCCTGTTATAATTTGCTCGAGCCCTCGGAACACACAGGAGGAGGACTGAAGTTACACAGGTCTCATGACTCCCAATAAAATGCTTTCAGCGTATGGGGTCTGCCGTGCTCCAGCAATCACAGGTGATGTTTCTCACCTTCTCTAGGTGTCCTGACAGTCGTCTCAAGCTCAGCCTCTTCATCATCTTGGTGTGATGTGCATCAGCTCTTTCACACCCTTGTCTGGGTGTGGGGGTGGCTGTGAGCTCTGTGCTGGGAGCAGGAGGGGGCAGTGGGATATGGAGTCTCTCCCAAACCCTCTGTGAGGCAGAACCGTGCAGGATTGAGAGCTCAGGGCACAGGAGGGGGCCTTCATCAGCCCCAGGAGACTGGATTAGCTCCTGGAGATGCTTAGGGGGTCATCACACTCCTGCTGCTGCTTCATAAACATGTTCCTGGTGCTAAATCCAGGGAAGTGTCATGATTGCAGGAGTGGAGCTCAGCTTGATCAGCTCCTAAGCCTGGTTTCTGAATTCTTGTGTTTTCCTAAACCTGTTAGGAAAGGGCTGGAATTGCTCATGACACTCCTGAGTGGAAGACCTGCCCAACACCTGGGCAGCCGTGCATTAAAATCTGCTTCTGTCCCTGGAAGAGAGGAATATCAGGGTTATCTTTGGGACCTAATCCTCAGGATCACCTCCCTGTAATGTTGGCACCAGGGAAAGTGGTTGAGTCAACTTCTGGGCACAGATCCTACAGCTCTGCGTGAGACCCACAGAGATAGGAAACCTCCTCTAAGATCACCGAGTCCAACCATTGGCTCTAGCAAAGAAAACTGGGCTTGCTTGAATCTCCAGGATGCCTCAGTCCAGAGTCTTGTCAACAAACTCTAGGAATCAACCTCCAAACCTCAGGGTGCTGAAGGGTGGAAATGGGTGCTGAAATACAGAGGCTGGATTTGGGAGAAAAGGAGATTTTTTTTTTTGTGAAGAAGGCTGGTATTTGAAGGGAGGGGAGCACCTTGGAAAGTAAATCCACAGGAGAAGTGGGAGAATAGCTAATAAGGAACTGCGGGGTCTGAGGCCGTGCTCTTGGAATGGCTGCTCATTCCTTCTCCAGCTCCTCAACTCGTAGGTCTCCTGTGATGAGCAGAGGTCTCCAAGGTTGTTGATTCCAGTCCCTCCTACTCAACTTCAGATGGATTCCAGAGGCCACCGTGGCCTCTCTCACGTCCTCAGACTTGTTTCCAATACCTGCAGCAAATCTATGATGCTCTGAGGTCTCTCTGCACTGATGGTGACCGCCTGAGATTCTGGCTTTGCTCTCAGAGCTGATCCCGACTCGGAGGTGACCAGGGAGTGATTTTATGAGTAAAAATTAAACAGGCTGGTGCAATCAGTTCTGAGAAAGACTAATTGTGGCCCAGAGGTAGGGGAGGCTTGTGTGGCAGCTCCGACAAGGTCATGAGACTCACCCCATTCCAGCACCTCCCTGCCAATAACACCATAACAGAACCACTCCCAGTAAGAAAAGCCTGGCATTTGAAGCAGCTTCTTTTCTGGCAGAGCAGAGGTGTTTTTATTCCACAGGGGGAGAAATTTATATGCAAAATGATGGATTACAATGGACTCCCTGCCTTAAGGCATGTAGGGGAAGAGCTAAAGGAGGTTGAGAATGCAGAGGGAGGAAGGTGCAGAGAGCAGTGGCCAAAGCGAGACAGCACTGCAGGAGCAGGTTTACAACACCTTTGTGCCCCAAAACTAGGGGAATTTGGGATCTGTGCAAATGCAGAGAGACTCTAGGAAGGGAGCAGATTGACAGTGGAGAGCAGGACGTGTTCCTTTGTGTGCATTTAAGCTGCTGGCTCTGATGGCCCTGGATGGTCATCCCAGGCCTGTGCTGGGTCTTCTGGATGAATTCCTAGGCTACCTTTGTGATCTACTGTTCTGCGAAGCCAGGCATGAGGGGATGGCCTCTACTAGATGCCAACAGTATTCTGAGTGTCCCTCAAATCCCTTTTGTCTTGGACCATAAAGGGGAAAATGCAATGCATTCCCTGGGACAGCCTTGCTGTGCCAGCCCTGTCCCTGACCCCACTCTTTGTGTGCGGAACTTGCTGCTGGGAGTCCTTAACATTTGTGCTGCTTCATCTTCCCAGGGTTTGGATCTGGCATGAGGGGTGTGAGCCATTTCCTGAGAGCCTCAAGCATTTGGGCAGCATTTCCATCCTCTGGCTGCCAAGGTTTTCCTCCTGCCTGAGGAAGCAGCAGGAGCACTCTAGAAACGACGGAGACGGCAACGCTGCAGTTTGGAAGCAGCAGCACTGAGGGAAGAAACTGTCCTTCCCTTCATCCACAGAGTCAATCCTTGATCACCTCCTGTTTTTCCTGTGCTGGGGAAGGCAGAGAGCAGGGAGGGAAATCTCATTAAAGACCTTGCTGTTGGGAATGGCTGGATAGCTCATTAGAGTGGGCAAAATGACTCGTTTCCTCTCTGCAGGTTTTTTTTCCCAGGAACTCCATGGAGGGAAGGAGTTCATTTAAAAACAAATATTCACAGCAGCGTGCCTGCAGGACACACTGCTCCATCACGGGATTCAATCCCAGCACCCAGGGAAGAGCTCAGTGCTCCTTTGCGAAAGGAAAACCTCATTAGGCGCGTTTGGCTTTTTTTGGGTGCCGCTTGATTTGCTGTGTCTTAAATCGTGGGGATGGGTCTCCCGTGCTGGAAACCATGGAAAGCAAGAGGAAGGAGGGGTGGAGTGGGGGGTGACCGTCCTTTCCCAGCACCCCACCCCACGCCCGGCACACGCTCGCGCACGCGGCCGCTGCCGTAGCGCTGTGCTCCTGCCAAGAGAAACTTGGGAAGGGGGGAGAGCCAGGCAGAGACAGCAAGCACACTTATCAAGTGGCTTGGACCGTAGCCGATTTGAAATATTACTAACCTTGCATTTTCAAATTTGATGCACAACAACCAAGATGCTAATACTTTCCTTAGTTTAGAAAAAAAAATCCTTTCACCCATCTCTTCTAGCCGAAGATTAGGAGAGAAGCTTTAAGAAGATTTAAAAAAAAAAAAAATCAACTTCTGAGCAGCGGAAAAAATGGTTTGTGATTCAGGGGCTCCGGGCAATTCATCATGGAAATTGGGTTTCTTAGCCGACATCATGTGAATCCTTTCGGCCCTGTCAACTTTTTAATACATTACATTGAGAATGTAAATCGTGTTGGTGAGGGGGAAAGAAGAGGGGGAAAAAAAAAAAAAGAGAGAAAAAAGAGAGCTGCTTCATTTTGGGTTTAGAGGGGAGGCAGCTTGAGGCCTGTAATTCATATTAACTAAATAATAATACTAAAAAAACCCCTCTCTAAATCTACAGATATGGATATACACCTAGGGAGGGAGGGGGGAGGGAAGTGAACGAGACAGTCCAAAATTGAAACCATTTTATCCTTTTGAAGGGTGAGTATTTGAGAGGGGTTTGTTATGGATTTATCTTTATTTTCTTTATTTTTTTTTATTTGGGTTTATTTTATCCCTTTCTCAGCTTGAGCTCATTCTTCCATCAAAGAGAGGAGCAAAATGAATGTTTTGGAGGTGGAGGAAGATGGAGGAAACAGAAAAGGGAAAAGCTGCAGTAATGTCTGGGATCTTTTTGGAGTTTGGTCGATTTTTTTTTGCTCACATCCAGGTGATTTGGATTAACTCTTTCATGGGCGGTGGAAGCGCACGTAATTTTTTTGACATTTTAGAGGGCGTGAAAATAAAGCTCTGGATGGGGAGTAGCAGGTAGTACTGTGAGATCCCTGAGCCTGGGCTTCACGAAATTGCAAACACGAACCTCTTGGTGCATTTACTCCCTGAAAATGTCCTTTGGGAGGTTTGCTGTGAGCTAAATGGAGCACAAAGGCTCCACATAAACCCCTGGATAGGGCTTAGCTGCTGCATGGGCTCCCAGCTGGCTGGGAGGTGGGGAAGCTTCACCAGGCATGTTCTCGTTACAGCTGGTGGCTTCTCCTGTGCCTTGAAATGCTCCCGGCATTAGAGAAGTGGGATTGATCATTGAGGAGATGCAGGGAAAACACAGAGTCTCTGGCCTTGCGAGGAAAAAGCCTTTATTTTTTCTCATTGGATAGTGCTACATGGAGATTGAGACTTATTTAATACCAGTCATAAAATATTTCAGGGTGCAAGGGACTTCTGCAGGGCTGTCCATGGGTGTCCTGCTCAGAGCTGGGCAGGCTTCTCCATCCCAAACCTCTCTGCTCAAGGGCAGCTTGGGAATAAGACAGGGAAGGAGGTGGAAGGATGTGTCAGGAAGGGATTATAACAAATTGGACAAAGAACTGATTGGTTTCGACACAAATTATGACCATCAACGTAACCAGATGAGAATCGAGTAACGAAGAAGGCTCCTTCAGCTCCCGCAGAGAGGGAAAAATGGCTGGAAGTGGGAATTGTAGCTGGGGCACATCTAGAAAAATCATGGAGTTGAGCTTGTTTGGGCTGCTAAAGACTTCTTGGGAAGCACCTGAACAGATTAAAGCCCTCAGGAAAGCCAGATGGACACTCCCCCTCTGGAATGCTGCTGCCAGTTTTGGATGCCTGCCACAGGCAGAGGGTGGTGGGGAATGGAAAGGGCTGGAGCACGAGGGCCAAACTCCTGGCTGGGGGGGTCTGAGAGTGGCTTGGAGCTGATAACACAAAGTGCTTTTGCCAGCAGTGTCTGCTCTGCAAAGGGACACCCAAGTGGAGCTTTGGAGGTGCCACCAGTGTGCCACACGTGGCACTGGGCTGGGGACATTCTCCCGTGGGGTTGGGTAGATCCAGCACACAAAAAATCTGCCACCAAACTGCTGTGTGGGGAGGCAGCTTCTTAAAAAGGGTCCTTAGTGGCTATTTGGGGGGGTTAATCAGGCGAGTCCAACTCTTCCCAGCTGCCCACATCCAACACTTTATCCTTGTCCCTTTTTCTTCCAGCCATAACAGGAAGGACTGAGAACTTCCCATCTCTCCCTTGGGACAACTGGTTCATCACTGGTGCCTTCCTTGCTTGGCATCTGTGAAAGTCCTGAAAGAATGATGTGAAGCTGAAGGTGTTCCCTTCACTTATGCCTTATTAACTGCAGTTTAACTATTTAAATAGCATTGTAAAAACAAATATAAACCCTGGATGCTTCTACTAGGGTTAGTAATCCCCAGTTTTATTCCTCTTTTGACTGCTGGAGTTGGGTGCTACTCCTCACTCCAGACTGACAGCAAACACCGATCCTGCCATTTTCCTGGAGACATTTGCAGGTGAATTTGTGGACACACACATGTGGATGATGCAGTTATGCAAATCAAGGGGGTTGATATTAATAATGCACAAGGAAGAGGCTGGGTGTTATTTTTATGCATAGGAATATTCCTCTGTGTGACTTTGAATTTCACCATCAAGCAGTTGATGTCATCGATGTATTATTTAGTCTGAGGCTGGGTACAGCATTTCCAGAGGGGTTTTTGGGCCTGGTGTCCTTCAGAAATAATTAATTTCCCTTTTTTCTGCTTCCAGGCCTGTACTTCTGCACAGCTGCAGTAGGAAAGCAGCCCTTCTCCTATCCTGTTTCCATTTAGACGTTGCAGCCATAGCCAGAACCTAACTCTGGATGTCTCCAACTCCTGCCAAGAACCTGGTCTGCTCCAACTTTAAAATATTCTGGAAGGGAGAAACCAACACTCTGTGGGAGTAGACTCCAAAATACTGGAGTTCATTCATATGATGATGTCCAAGGGCTTTTGAACCCACTTCCCTGTGAGGGTGGGGAGGCCCTGGCACAGGCTGTCCAGAGAAGCTGTGGCTGCCCCTGGATCCCTGGAAGTGTCCAAGGCCAGGTTGGACAGGGCTTGGAGCAACCTGGGATAGTGGAAGGTGTCCCTGCCCATGGCAGGGGGTGGCATGAGAGGAGCTTGAAGGTCCCTTCCAACCCAAACCATTCTAGGATGGAAATTTCATTGATGGGGTCACCTCTGAGGGTCTGAAGAAAGGATTTTCCACCTCCCTTTGTGGGTCAGGAGGGACAAATCTCAGGCAATGAGAGACCCTTATCAATCGATAGAGGTTGTGTGGGCAACTCCCAGCTCAAGTTCGAACACGTCATCCCCTCATTCTGCACAACCTGGGTGCCTCTGATGCCTTGAGAGGCTACCTAGAAACAGAGACTAGACAGGAATAAGGGAATAAAGGTCGGTATTTATTTGAAAGGCCTTCAAAGGTACATCCTGGGAAGACAAGGGCTCCAAGCTGGACCCCAAGATGGACGACGAGTCACAAGTTCCCCACACCTTTATAGGTTTGGTCCATTTGCATCACCTTTAACCTCAGTGCCTGCAATCCTACAGGAATCTCCCTCAAAAGGAGCTTCCAGAGCCTTTGCATCCTCACAGATGAATGTGCACATTCCCAAGTCCTTCTAGGAAAGCCTTAGGCAGGTTACTTGGTTGTGTTTTTTTTCCCTCTGGTGCTTCAATCCTCAATTGCCACTTGCTGGGATGGCGGGAATGAGTTGTTGAGGCTGTCAGGGCGGTGTGTGCAGCACATAATGAAGTGCACACATGTACATCTATACATTCATAGGTGGGCAGGCTTATGTTGTGATGCTGTAATACAGCTTAATTAGGACATCACTCAGGCATCTGGGACTATGCCTAAGCTGGAGATTTTTTTATTTTGGTTTTCTCATTTAGGTTTTAGTCAGATTCCCAAGTGAAATAAACAAAAGGCTAATTGCTTTTGGATTTTAATTACCACTGCAATACCTGGGTTTATTGTATGAATTGTGTTTTATAGGTGGTGAAAGGACACCGCCAGCGAGTGACAGATTCTCAGCTGACAACGGCGCTGTTCAAACCAAAGGAATTCTTTGCAGTGGGATCCAAAGGACAGCACATTCATTTGCTAAACTCCTAATTTTTTTTTGTTGTGGAATGTAACTTCAAGACTTGGCTGACTTTTAAACATGATATAATTAAGCATGCCTGAAAATGCATTTAGGAAAAAAAAGAGAGACAAAAGTAGAAGTACTTTATAATCCACAGTGTTAAGTCTCTTCAGCATTCCTTGGATAGTTACACTGCTGCTTTAGTCGGGGGTGACACAGCACAGTCCTAATACCTAATCCCAAGTGACTCTTCACACAGTGACTCACGCAGTTACCAGAGCTGTTTGGTTCCTATCTGGTTATCTTTAATACCTTGATCCATACATATCCTGTAAGCTTTGCCAGGTGGGTTATTCCACTGATTTTTCGAGACTACAAAATAGGCAAATCCTCATTCTACATCTATTTATTAATCCTAGAAGTATTTGACATCTTTTTTTTCTACCCAGCTGTATTTCCTTGTCCATGATGTCCTGATTGAACAATTGCAGAAGAAAAAAAAAATCCTTCCTTGAACTGCTCCTAAATTTTTTTCTAACAAGTTGGAAGCTCCAGATTTCCATTTTCATTGGTGGTCAAAGGAAATAGCAGCAGTCAGATAATGTATTTCAAGTGTATTTATTCCAAATATTTCTATTCAGGAGTAATGTTGAGTCTTATATAAATTTTTATATAACAAGCCTTGCACATCTGTAAAAACAAGGAAACTCACCTGAACAATTTTGAACTTTGTCCTTCAGAGTGAGAAGAAATAAGAGGTGAAGAAGTGAATTCATAGTTGAATGAACCATCAAACCCCTTGGACAGAAGCGGAGTGTGGATTTGATAAGAATCCTGATTTTTTTGAACCTATGGGCGGGAGGTTTGTGGAAGGACAAAGCATTTTGTGTGTTGCGACCTCTTTGGACGTGTCCCCACAGGTAAGTTAATTATAGTTTTGGAAGGATTTAAGGTTTGTCTGCAGAGAATTCAGTAAAAGGGCCATACAGATTTGAAGCATGACGGTTGCTTTCAGCAGAAGTCTAAAAGGAAGTCTATAAGAAAGTCTTGCCAACCGAATTTTCTTAGAAATCATGGGATGTAACTATCAAAATTAAACTGTGTTTCTTTGGAGGTCCTGTGCTGAAAGTCTAGTAACTCATAGAATTACTGGTTTGGGTTGGAAGGGCTCTTAAGCCCATTCCTTTCCACCCTCTGCCACAGACAGGGACACATTCCACCACCCCAGGTTGCTCTAAGCCCCATCCAGCCTGGCCTTGGACACTTCCAGGGATCCAGGGGCAGCCACAGCTTCTCTGGGCACCCTGTGCCAGGGCCCCACCACCCTCACAGGGAACAATTCCTTCCCAATATCCCACCTAACCCTGCTCTCTGGTGATGGGAAGCCATTCCCCCTTGTCCTGGCGCTCCAGGCTCTTGGAAAGAGTCTCTCTCCATGTTTCTTGTCTGCTCCTTCAGGCACTGGAAGACCACAATGAGGTCACCCCAAAGCTTCTCTTCTCCAGGCTGAACAATCCCAGCTCTCCCAGCCTTTCACCTGGTTTCATTTCAAGACTGGAGATGAGAGCACACTCGGGCTTGTCCATAGAAGGGTCTGCTCACACCATGGTGCAGCTCCAGCTGGTGCCTTTGTCTTTCAGATCAGGTTTTAACTCTTTGAGAGAGGCTGTAGAAATCTCCTCATCTTTGTTGCCTTGACTGTTTGTCCCAGAAGAAAGGACAAACCTTGGTTGTCCCAGTCTTCTGGGCTAGGGCCCCACATCAGAAGGAATTTCTGCATGGAAAAGCTTGTCAGGCATTGGAAGGGGCTTCCCAGGGAGGTTTGGAGTCCCCAATCCTGGAAGTGTCCAAGGAATGCCTGGATGTGGCACTCAGTGCTCTGGGCTGGTGGCAAGGTGGGGATTGGGCACAGGTTGGACTCGATGGTCTTGGAGGGCTTTTCCAACCTCAGTGATCCTGTGGTGAGAGAGGAAGGATTTTCGTTTTGCTGGGATTATTCAAACTGAGTGGAATTTATAATTATTGCTCATTTTTTTTACTGGAGACACGACCCAAAGCCTTGGTTGGTCTTGGCTGTGCTGTGCCAGGAGTGGGATGTTTCTCTCCATCTCTTCTCCCTCGTGTCTCCCAGTGCTCCCAGCAATGGTGCTGTGTCCCACCAGGAACCATGGTGGAATTCGCTAATTCCTAAATGATGCCTTAATTACCACGTGGTGAGGTTTACTCCTTTGGGAAAATGGCTCTTTTATGACATCAGGTTCTGGATTCTCTCTGACCAAGGGAAAGATGAGAGAGCTGGCACAGTTTGTGTCAAGTGGATGAACTCTGAGACTAAAACACCCTTGAGATGACCCTTGAGATGAAGAGTCTTCATCGGGAATGATGGAGTGGGATGTTCTGGAGCTACTTGGTGAATCGAGAAGGAAAACCAGTGACTGCATTAGTGCTGTTCAATTAAATCACAAGGAAACAGAGGGTGGAATTTCAGGGGTCAAGGACAAAATGAAACACCAATTATTTTTAATACATTTTGAGAAGTTGTTTTTTTGTTGAGGATTTACCTCAACAAGGATGGAATTTGTTCTGAGGCAGAATTAGAAGAAATTTTGAACTGTTGAAAACTTCTCTAAACCAAGTGTTCCAGCTTTCAGCAGAACTTAAGTGAAGGCTAAAAGGATCTAAGTTTTATTTTACAAGACAAAGACTGTTGCTATCAATAGAGACACAATGCATTTACAGTGTTCTTATACTGTCAATGTCTGGGCTGGTAGGGGCCAGTGAAACTAATCCAAATTATATCTCAGAGGCTTTTCGTATTCCTGCACGGAATTTTGAACAGAAAGGAAACATTGCTATGGGGGAAAAAGGTCTCCCCTAAAAACCGTTTGGTGAAATCATCTTATAATGTAGGCAAAGAGAAAATATTTGAATGGGAAGGCTGGGACCTGCTGGGTTACTGCTGTGGGCCCTTCTGTTTGGAGAGAAAAAAATGGGTTTGTAGAATTCATCTGTATGAATTGGTAAAATGTATTGATTGATCCAGAATGACCCAAATCAAACAATGCACTTTTCAATGCCATCAAATGCAAGATCAAATAGCAAGAAAGATTGGGAAGCACTGATGGGCTCCAGGAGGTTATAATTCAAATATATCTATCTAAAAGGAGGTAGTGAATTTGAAGGGATTTTTGAATTTGAAGGGATTTTTTGTGTCCTTCCTTTTGCTGTCCCCAGGCATGGAGGGTTTTGTGACACATGGAGCAAATAAGGGATATTATCACCATTGGGATGATCCTTGTTGGGAGGCAGGGCTCAGATGTAGTCTTCACACATTGTGAGGGGGCACAAGTCCATCAAAAGCTGTGGGTTCAGCAAACACCTGCAATGAGATGGAGTCAGGAGACCAAAAAGGAGCTCTAGAGGGTAATTTGACTGTGGTATCTCATTGTCAACACCTGCACCAGGTACTAGAGGGATCTTTGCTCTAATAGACCCAGCACTTCCCACTGAACTCTTAGAACAGAGAGCTCCTAACAGGAGCACTTGATTGGGCTGAAGTGTGATAAATTCCCAAGGAAAATAAGATGCTGACAGTGAGAGCAATTAACTGCTGGAGCAGCCTCTCCTGCATCCCTCAGGACTGTTTGCCTCTTAATTCACAACGAAAGGGCTCTCTGAAAGGTTCCCTCCTGTTCAGCCACTGCCACGGAACAGGCTACAAGTGTCTGAAGAAAGTGGAAATCCTTCTACTGCTACACTTGGGAATTGAAACTCCATGATCCTTGTGGCCAGCACAGCCTTCTCCAGGCTTGGCTCCCACTCACTCCAGGTAATGCATTCAGGCACAAACCCAGGCTCCTCTTCACAAACGCCTTTGGCACAGCTGCTTCCCTGGAACCGGGAAGGAAATCATCGTGCAGCCACTGTGATTTAATGCAAAAGGGTTTCCCAGATCCTAGACCCACCAGAATTCCCGGGTACAAGATGCCCCTGTTGCATTTTGAAACAGGTATGACACAAGTGGGCTGTAATTCCTGGCTGGCCCTGGGAGCGTGAACACCCTGGGTTCCTTATCGGGATTGGAAACTTGTCTCCAACCAGGAGAAGATACATCCAGCCATAGGAAGTCGTACTCTTCCAACACCACTTTTACACTCACTGTGCCTCAGCCTGGCTTTGAGACAAGTGTTTTAAGTTCCTTTTCTAAAATTAGAGGGGTTTCCTGCCTTTGGGATGAATTCTACTGGAGATAATAAAAGCAGATTTCACTTTCTGACCTTGATCCATCGGTCTCTCCCTGGCAGTTGGAGCAGGCTGTATCCAGGAGCTGGCAGAACAAAACAGGCACGAGGTGTGAAAGGTGCTAAGAATGAGGCGTCTATATATGATAACAACTTGTTAGTACTTTCTTTGCAATTATTTCATTCCCATTTTGCCCTCTCTCACCTCCTCTTTTACATTTATTTTGCTTTTTCTCTTCCTGCTTCTCTCTCCCAGTCTTGTTTTCCCTTCTCTCTATTCTGTCTTGCATGTATCAGCCTTTCCTGCCACAAATCAACCCTATTAGAAGCTCCAAAGGGATGCTTTCCAATGGCCTCCCTTTGTGAACTCTGCCTTTTTTTTCTTTTTAATCTGCAGTGTTCCACATTACATTGCCATTGATTTAATAGGCCACCATGAATTTTACTGCCTGTCAAACAACAGCACAATTATTTTGAATTCTATTGTGGCAGAGCTTGACACCCAGCTCTGGATCACCTTACACTTTTCACCCTTGCTAGAGTGCACTTGAAAATCCAGGATAATGTTATGTGTGATTCCAGGATGGTATTTTGTGGCATTGTTTTTAACTCAGCATTTTAGGGGTTGAATGATTTGGCAGTTGATGGATAAAGACTCTCACTTACCTGAATCTGGAAATGACGCATGGAATGTGGAAGTTATTACAGGGTGTTAAAAATGCAAACCAGTTCCCTTCTTCCCTCTCCCTGCTCCCAGCCCTGAATAAATGAGATGGGAAGAAGACCCATTGTAACTGTTGGCTCATTGGTCATGGGCTGATCCCAAAAGCTTCCCAAGCAGGATGCTGAGTCCTCTCTTGCTGGGCATTTATGGGTTGCTCTGTGGGGAAAAGAGGCTGGATCCATGTGCCTGGGGAGGCACATTCCCCATGGAGAGGCAAAATGTGTCGAGTACTTTGAGAGCTGATGTTGGCACTCGCCAGCGTGCAGCAGATTTCTTATGTGGAACCAGTGGATTCCAGCTGTATCCAAATAAAGAAAGGATTGGTTCATTCAGGGTGAATCAACCCTTTGTACTCCTGTTTAAAGAGCTCCTTCTATCCTCTTGAATGCCCAGGATAAATTGTTTTCCCAATGACAGGGATAACAGGTTGGCTCCGTGTTGTCCCAGGGGCTGCACAGGCAGAAAAGCTCCAACTCCGACACTGAATATATTAAGGAATTGCATCCTGTGAATATGTATTAAGGAATAGAAACAGGTTTCTTGGTGAAAGTTTGCACTCAGAAGAATAAATTACTTACCAAAGGCAAGAGTGAGTCTGAGTTGTACCTGGGACCTGTTTCCAGTGTCTTGAAGTTTTATTCCAAGATGTTTTCCTATCCCTGCTGAACATAGTCCTTCCCACGAAGAAATGTTCTCCTCAGGGTCTGAGGCAGATGGATTTGGATTGTGAGTGATCACAGGAAGCTGTTTTGATAATCCGGATTGATTATGGGCTTTTCCTTCTACAGAACTTCCCTGTTCCCGAGAGAGCTCCTGGCTGTGTTAAGAGTGTCATGTCAGTGTGTGGGGATGCTCACCCTCGCCCACCCCTGCGTTAGAGCTTTGGGAGAGGTTTGCTTCACCTGTTCTCTGCAGTGGGGAAGGTTTATTGTCTCCTCTCAGGAAGCTGGTGGATGATACACACATCTTGCTGGTCTCCATCGTACACAGGGCTTGAATTTGTCCTGTTACGGATAAAATTTGTCCTGTTTTTGGCTCAGGGTGGGAAATTCATGGGTTGCATAAATCTCCCAGAGAACTCGTGGAAGATGTGGTGGCTCTGCAGTGCATATGCTGGGAACCTGGCAGAGCAGGCAGGTCTCTGTGCTTTATGGCCTGGGCAGAAGTAGGATTGAGCCCAGGTCCCAAAAATTTAAAGTTCAAAAGGGCCAGCGCCCTCCTTCCCCAGCACTGTGACAAATATGCCTTGAGATCCATTGTGGAGGTCCCAGTCAGCCAGAATAATTGGGTGGCAACTCAATTTATTGCCTGCAGCCCTCTAAAGCTCAGGAAGTGCTCTTTCAGACCTCAGCTGGTATTTAATCAATGTATCATAACTTTTATTAAGCCTAAATGCAATGCTCCTGAGATTCTAAATTTAAAGTGTGCCTGAAAACCAGGGCTGCTTTTGTTTGATTTACATATCACAGCATCATGCAAAATGGGCCCGGGGTGACAAGGAGCCTGCATTACGGGCTCGGGAGGCTCCGGAGAATTTTGTCCTGCTCTGACACCTCTGATACATCACCAGGATGGTGGGAGGGGGGCTGGAACCTTTGAGGCTCTTAATTATAGATGAAGAAATGGAGCTGCAGTGACAGCAGCTTCACCTAAGCATCAAAAGGCACCTCTGGGTCCTTGCAAGGGTGTCTCCTGCAGGTCCACAGGCTGGGAAGAATGCTCACACCCTTCCCAGGAAGAAGAAGAGAAATGCTGTATCCACACGCTGAGCTCTCCTGGGCATGCTCTGACACCTCCCTGGGAACATCGTCCAGGGCCATGGTGGAGTCCCCATCCCTGGAGGGATTGAAAAGCCATGTGGATGTGGCACTTGGGGACATGGGTCAGTGGGGCCTCGGCAGTGCTGGGGGAATGGTGGGACTCTGATCCTGGAGGTCTTTCCAACCTAAAGAATTCTATGATTTGGACACCTCCTTTGCCCTCCCACATCCTGGTCCAGTCTCCTCCATTCTCCTCACAGAGGATTCCACCCCTCAGTCTCCTGCAGCTGCACGTGGGCAGAGAAGCTCTGCTTGTACCTCCCTGCTGAGCTGCCTTTGCCAGCTTCTGAGCTGGGCAATTCCAGAGGCATCCAGGTCCAAATGCCCAGGACAGGTGGTTGCAGGTTGTCTTGGCCAATTTGTGCCCAAATCACACCGGTTCCTGCCGTGGCCAAAAATCCCTCTGTAACCGGTGCCACAAACTTGCCTGGGCTGAGCAATGGGACACCCGTGTTGATGCCTCAGGTTTTAACTCTTACGTTTTTCAAGTCTTGTGTTGCTTGGTGTGTAACTCTGAGGTGCCTTGTAGCCTGTGAGCTGCTGTTCTCTCATGCTAAGACAGACACAACAAACCTCTCTAGGTCTGCTCTCCAAGGACACCCAGACTGTCCTAGGACCAAAGCCTGCAAAGGAGGGGCAAGATGAGGGAAATTACATCATTAGCTGAAGTTTTAATTGGCGAATTTATGCTGATACACAAATGGACCAAACCTATAAAGGTGTGGGGAACTCGTGACTCGTTGTCCATCTTGGGGTCCATTTTTGGATGCAGCCTTTGGCTTCCAGGGTGTACCTTTGAAGGCCTTTCAAATAAATAACAACCTTTATTCCCTTATTCTTGTCCAGTCTCTGTTTCTAGGGAGCCTCTCAAGGCATCAGTGTCCAGCTGGGATGGATGGGGAGGGTGAGGGAGTGAGTATCACACCCTCGTTTCCGACTCTACAAGATTCCCAGGAGGTTTGCCAGGAACTGTGTAACTTTGGCAAGTGTTGGAGACCAGCTTAAAATGCTAAAGACAATATTTAAAACCCATGGAAATTCTAAAACAAGGGTGTTATTAAAGTGGAATTAAGGACAAAGGAGTTGCTAATATCTACAAGAAAAGGGAGAATTAAGAATCTTTGGGTTTAAAATAGTATTAGGATATTAGCTGAAACCTAGAAATAAGGTTTATCTGTAAAACATTGTCTCTGAGAAGGTTTCAATTCATGGAAGAGATAATAACTTGATTTCAAACATCTCATAACACATTTCCTTGTGCCAGGGACATCCTGGAGTTGGGTGGGCAGGGTGCTGTGTGTTAGTCTAAATTATAAGAGCCACTCAAATGTCAAGGGACAGGATTAAATCCCAGCATAAATACCCTTTGGAAAGAATATGAGTCCTCATGCCTCAAGGGAAAAGCCAAATTCAAGTGAGAATAGGAAACTTTTGAAAGGAAAAGCTCCATTTTGAATAGGGAATTGCTAACCATGATAAAACTTTGTTATTGCCTGGCTGGTTTCTAACCAGAGAAGTCATAGAGGAACTATTTTTCAATCTCAAAAAATAAAGATTTTCAAAGCATAGTCTTTCCTACTCTCTGTGTTCTGAAAAGGAGTTAGTTATGAATGTTTTTACAGTTATCAAAGAGTTTCTTTCTTTTTCTTTTTTTTTTTTTTTTTTTTGTTTTTTTTTGTTTTTTTTTTTTTTTTTTTTTTTTTTATTTTTNTTTTTTTTTTTTTTTTTTTTAACACTGATGTAGTGGTAAAATTAGGAACTTGAGCAGGATAGAGTTGTATTCTAGGCTTGCCTGGAGGCTGATGTCTGGCCCTTGTCCATAATTTAGTTTGTAAGGCACAAAAGCTGTTGCTCCCAGGACATTGCCCTGGCCAGCAGGGCAAGAGAAGGGATATATCTTCAACGCTGTGAGGACGCATCTGGAATCCTGTGGGCAATTTGAGGACCCCAGTAAAAAACGTGCTGCCAAACTGGGGCAAGACCAGTGGAGACCAATAAAATGATTGTGGGGTTGGAGCCCGGGACAAATGGAAGGTGTTGGGACATGGACAGAGGGCTGGGAGGATTTCATTCTTTGGAGATAGTCACCATTTGGCATTTTCCTCTTTGAGGTTCATAGAATCCCAGAATGGTTTGGGTTGGAAGGGACCTTCAAGCTCATCCAGTGCCACCCCCTGCCATGGGCAGGGACACCTTCCACTGTCCCAGGTTGCTGCAAGCCCCGTCCCACCTGGCCTTGGGCACTTCCAGGGATCCAGGGGCAGCCACAGCTTCTCTGGGCACCCTGTGCCAGGGCCTCTCCACCCTCCCAGGGAAGAATTTCTCCCCAATATCTAATCTACAGCTGCCTCATTCAGGTTCCTGCAGATGGTGAGAGCTCCAACCTGCCTTCAGTGCCTCACATGGCTCTGTGCACTGCAGGCTTCAGGCTGAGGTGGCTGATTGAGACCCAGTTGGACCAGGGCCGCCAGAATTAGCAGAACTGGCTTCCCAGTGTCTGGTGCTCCATGAATCAGGAGATACCTGGCAGCTGGAAAAGCGGTGAAGAGCCAGACAGGGAGAGGTCCAGCTCTCAGCCAGAGCCTTCCAGTTGGAGAATGGTTGTCATGTGCAGAAAGCAGCAAAGTTTGGAGGGAGCTGTGGGAATTTGTGTACGGGCAGAAAATTTTTTGCGTCTGAAGCTGCCTGGCTCCGATGGAAAGCTGTGGAACAGAGAGAGATTGTGTTGTTTATCTTCTCTGAATCCATTGCAGACTCCATGAAGATTCAAGAGACTTTCTTGCTGGTTGTCCATGGGGACTAAGGCATCACCTTATATATAAGGTGAAGTTCTCCCTCTGCCTGGGGCAGGTTAGACATGGAAGGGAACCAAAGCATCCTTGAGGTTTGTCTAAAATACCCAATGGAGCAGCTCCCTGTGGCTCAGGCAGAAGGCCTGGAGGCAAACAGGCAGTGCAAGGTCATTCCTGCATCCCATGGCTGTCTCCTAGTCAGTTGGAAGTCGAATATCACTGGCAAATGCTTTTGTCATTAAATATATTCTTTAGCACACAGATGATTCCTAAACTAAGCTATAATTATTGGTGGAGCTGGCAGTGATGCCTACAATTCAGGTTGCCAAACACTTCCCATTAAAAGATTCTCTTTTCCAGTGCTAAATCTTTGCCAACATGGAACGACTCAGGCTGAAATTTTCAGTTGCAGGCCGTTGGCTCGGGCTGGGCTTTGTGTATATGAATGTGTGTGTGTGTGTGTGTGTGAGGAAGCAGGAGGGAAATAGCGTTTAACCAGATCCAAGAGTGTGATATGGGGAAAAGGCATTGTTTTATATTTATTTAAGGGAAAAAAAAATCCAACACCCACATTGTTGAGAAATTCTGGTGCTTTCATGCTTTATTTTTATTTTTACAGGGACTTGAAATTTGGCTTTGGGGCAGATCTGGGACTTTTAACTCCTTCAAACTTCCTGCTTTTGGCCAAGTCAGATTCCTTTGCAGATGTGCTGAGAAGAGAGGGTTTGCCCTGAAGTTTGGAGCTTGTGCAGCCCAGGGCTTTGGGAAGGAAGGAGGATTCCTCCTTCCCAGGGCAGGTTGGCAGCCTGGTATATGGTTTGGCCCTGGAATAATGAGAAGGCAGCCTGGATTTCCTACACCCAAAGCGTTTCTCACACAACAGGGTGGCAAACACACTGATTGTGTGGGATAAGGGATTTCTGAGCAGAGGTGGGAGGGGAATACAGAATGGATTGTCCAGGGAGATGAATGGGGAAGGGGTGACTGTCTATGTAGTGAGGTGTGTAACTCCTTGGAAGGCCTTACAGCTTCCAGTCTGCTCATCCCACCTGGTTGCAGGACGAGTCCATACCCTTTGTGCCCACACCTCTTTCCCTGGGATCAGAGGTGGGTTGAGGTGAGAGTCCTGAGAGTGGGAACTTTTGGGAACCAT
>VZRO01004825.1:342013-347013 GCA_013397915.1 Daphoenositta chrysoptera | reverse complement strand
TTAAGGGTTAAAATTACATAAGGCACAAATCTTCTTTTCCTTCTCTTATGAGGTTTTTCCAGATGGTTCCAGGACACTTTCCCTGAAAAGCAGCCTCACTTCTTTCTGCTTGAGCTGCATCCAAACTAAAACTTTGTTCTTACTTCTTTTGCAAGCCCATTTTTCAAACATGAAGAATGCACGTTTGCAGCATCCTGCAGTCATCACTAAACCAAATTGTGTGTATTTTGCTCTTCATGGATCAGTCCTCAAGGAACAAATCATTTTTGTCACTCTTCTCTGAACTGCCTCCAGTTTGTCACTATCTTTGTAAAAGCAGCATGCCCAGAGCTGAGCACACATTGTCAGCTCATGCTCACCATTCTCTTCTCCTCTGAATGAGCAAATTGACCTTTTTGTGAGTGCATGGAGATGACAAAGTGCATCAACAATCGAAAAAATTTTAAAAAGGGTTTGCAAAGCTGATTTGGATGTGGGGAGGTTGCTGGCCTTCATGGCCTGTCCTTGTAGGAGCAGATAACGGCAGCTTACAAGAGCAACATCCTGCTTTGTGATGTGCCATTATCAGCTGCTATTTCCCAGGGGGTACTGATGGGATCATGATTATTATTATTTTTTTTACTGGATGATGGAACAGGAAAGAGTCTTGACCCTCTTCATAGATTCAGTTTGTTAGGTGAATAATTCTTCTTGGCTTCAATTAATTTTGACACTGGAGTAAATCTTTCAACAGTGGAAACATCTTCAGGAGTTGTGATGGACCACGTTTTCAAATGAAGGGGGCACCTGCAAGAGGTCCCTGTTGCCTTCAGGATTCCTTTTCCTGTGTAGATCAGCCATGAAATGGGCTGTATGTCCTTCATAATTTATGGAAGTAAATCCATAATACGAAGTCAAGAAAGGGGTGCATTTAATGCCTCCTTCTCACATGGTGGAAATTAGGCTTTCCTTTCAGTTCTTTGCTCTTATTCGGGCACAATTGCTCTTCTCCTCTTCCCCACTGACTGTCCATCTCGTGGGCTTTGTGGTACTGGTTAAAAGGTTGGACTTTGTTATCCTGGAGGTCTTTCCAGCCTTAAGGATTCGGTGATTCTACAGTTGTGCTGAAAGCCTCCACCCACAATGAGGAGATCTTTCATGTATTTTGGGGACTTGAGGCCACTGCCTTGATCCCGCTGGTGCCAATGAACACCTTGGCTCTAGAACATGAGTTTGTGCTTCACTTTGACCCAGCTGCAATCCCTAAAAGCAGAAAGTGGAGCTCTGCAATGCCTTTCTTGGTTGGTTACACACCAGCCAAAGGTGGGCTTCAGTATCTTAGCCGAGACTTCATAGACTTCCATCATGGAGGTGTAGACCAAAAGTGGATCTACCATAATCCCACCCTTAGGTCATAGCAGAGCCTTTTACATCCCCCTGGCTTGTGTTGGCTTTGAAGACACCAGATTCCCTTTTGCTGGTGGCATTCAGACCTGGGACCATCAGAACTCTGTTCTTTCCATGGCATCCCATGGGTTTCTGTCCCCGAAACCCACTCAGCATTTGTGCCCTTGTGCAGACATTGTGTTATGACAGGGTGTCCTTTGTGCACAACCCCATCAACGGCAGCAATTTCAGACCTCTAATCCCAATAAGTTTTTATGCTCAGCACTGGCTTGATATTTCCTTTGGTCATCCTTGTAGAATTACTTTCCCCAAACTGTTGTCAACTTGGGTCATTTTGTGTTACTTGTTTGAACTTGTCAAATTTCATTTCAGACATGGGTAGCACTTGACTCATATTTACTTCAAGCTCCTCTTCCTGCAGTTCATTGCTTTCATTATTTATAGGTGTTCTTGAAAGCATATCTGCTAAGCTCCTTACTGGGCCTGTATTTCACATTTAATGAGTACTTTTGCAATTTCATTACATTTTTTTCTGAAGTCCAGGTGGCTCATTGTACAATGGATTTTTCTCTATGGCTCCTGGTGCTTTATGGTCTCTTTCAACCTTGATTGAATTCTTCCCATAAACATATTCATGAAAATACTCGTGACCTAAAACAATTGCCAGGATTCCAAGTGCAAGCAGAGCTTTTGGTGGGTTTTAGCCCGTGGCTGAGATTGCCATCTTGCCAGAGGGCCAGAGCCAAAGTGACCTTGCATCACTTTGGGTCTTATGCTCCCAGGTAACCTCAAAATGCTCCAGTGTTGATGCTTCTATGACAGCTCCTCCTTACACCAAACCTTATTCTATTTTCAGTTATCTTGGAGTTGTTCTGGACTATCTGTGAGATCCAAGTGGCCAAGTGGGAAGGGGCCTGGAGGTGCTGGTGACAGTGGCTGGACAAGAGCCTGGGTGTGCCCAGGTGGGCAAGAGGCCAGTGGCCCCTGGGCTGTCCCAGCCATGGTGTGTCCAGCAGGCCCAGGGCAGTCACTGCCCCTCTGTGCTGGGACCTGTGAGGCACCTCCAGTCCTGGGGACAGTTCTGGGCCCATCAATTTGGGAGAGACGTCGAGGGGCTGGAGCGTGTCCAGGGAAGGGAATGGAGCTGGGAAGGGGCTGGAGCCCCAGGAGTGGCTGAGGGAGCTGGGAAAGGGGCTCAGCCTGGAGAAAAGGAGGCTCAGGGGGGCCCTTGTGGCTCTGCACAACTCCCTGACAGGAGGGGGCAGCCGGGGGGGTCGGGCTCTGCTCCCAGGGAACAGGGACAGGAGGAGAGGGAATGGCCTCAAGCTGTGCCAGGGGAGGCTCAGGTTGGACATCAGGAGGAATTTCTTCATGGAAAGGGTTGCAGCAAGCCTTGCACAAAGAGTCTTGGTCAGGGTCTCCCTCTGTCGTTGCAATATTATTAGCAACGATTAATTAGCAATTATTATAATTAGCAATTATTATTAGGAAAAACAGTACCTGTGCTCTCACACATTCCTAAAAAACTTCCTGGCCAGTGGTTACATAATCCCACCTGCCTTAATTCACCTGCCCTCGCTTGGCCAACTGCAAAGTTTGACTAAAGAACGTAAACATTTCTGTGTTTTTAGTGCTCGTGGTTATCCTAAACATAAGGTTTAGGATATGCTGCTGCTTCAGTCTCGTGGTAATCCTCCGATATCTGGGTATGATATGTTAGTGTTGAGATTACCCTACAGAGATGTTTGCTTGCATCTCCTAAAAGAATTACTGAGCAGAAGTAGGAATCTTTTCCATCAGCCTTACCCAGCTTCCTAAGACGAAAATCCTCTGGAGTTTGGAAGTCTAGACTTGCACACATCAGACATGCCTGCAGGCTTCCTTCAGATGTTTCGTTGTGGTTTTTTAAATTTGTTCAAATCCTTATTTTGCTTGTTTTAATGAAGTGACTATTTTCTGTTGGGTACATTGATTGGTTTCTGCATGCACTCGGTACGTCCTGTTTTGTCACCCACTCAGGTTCAGCTGTTTTGCCTTTTGGTGTCAGTGTGACTTCATGGGGTTGTTTGGAGAAAAGGAGGCTCAGAGGGGCCCTTGTGGCTCTGCACAACTCCCTGACAGGAGGGGGCAGCCGGGGGGGTCGGGCTCTGCTCCCAGGGAACAGGGACAGGAGGAGAGGGAACGGCCTCAGGCTGGGCCAGGGGATCTTCAGGATGGGTATCAGGAAGAATTTCTTCACAAAAAGGGTGGTCAGGCATGGAGGGGGTTGCCCAGGGAGGTATGGAGGCCTCATTCCTGGAGGTGTCCAAGGAAGGCCTGGGGGTGGCACTCAGTGCTCTGGGCTGGCTAACAAGGTGGGGATGGGGCACAGGTTGGACTCAGTGGTCTTGGAGGGCTTTTCCAAACTGTGATCCTGTGTCATGGTGCGTAATTCTTATGGAACTACAGCCGCAGTTGTCAATGTCATGGCTGGTGGCATGCATTGAGAGCCACTGCTACAGCCCCACCAGAGCTGGATATTTGCCAGTCTTCCTTGGTTGCTCAGCCATGCTGGTCTCTGTGTGTCCATCAATCCATTTCTGCTCCAATCAGTCCCAGTCTGTAGCATTTTTGCTGGTTTGTAGAGCCACGTGTTTCATGCTTCCAGCGAAATCCAGAGGGATTCAGAAAGACTGGTTTTGTGCCTGATTTAATTTTGAGGTGAGAACATGTCCCAAAGGGAGGATCTCTGGGAAGTCATGCACTCCAGAGCTGTAGAGGTGACACAGTGGCTCTTTCACAACCTCCACTTCGTACTTCCATGGCTGCTCCTGAGAGGGGACAGGAGAAGGGAAGGGTCTGCAGGACTGGAGCAGCTGGATCCATCATTTGACCTTGGAGAGGGCAGGAGGAATTTTGCCTGAAGGGCTGGGAGTTCACCTGAGGTCTCAGAGTAGTCTGGAGCCTGGGCTGACAGCAGAACACGTCTGGAGCCTCTGGAGCTGGATAAATTCTCCCGCTTTTAGGCAGCTTTTCACACCACATGGATTTGTTTGTTGTGTTGCTTCTCTTCCCTGTGACCACATATGTGAGAAAGACTTTTCCAGGTCTCCCTCCCTCAAAATCTGTGTCACCCTCCCATGCCAAACTCTCCCAAGGAGAAGAGCAGAGCCACCAAAACAAAGGTAAACCAGTTTGACGAAGATTTCTCCAGCAGGCAGCCTCCTCCCCCGAAAATCAGGATGCACCAAATAATGGAGCAAACAAATACTAAAAAAAAAAAAAAAAAAGTCCCTGCATGTATCCTGAGCATTTAAAATGGTCAGGAAATTCTTGCTTTTTGGGAATGACCAGTTCATTGCTTTGCTAAGTATCTTTCTAAGCCACCTCTTGTCAGAAGAAGAGAATAAATGAAAAGAGAGAAAGAGAGAGAGAGAGAAAAAGACCTTTGCATAGCTTGAGCCTTTGTGCCGTGCATTCAGACTGATTTGTACCCTTTGTAGTCTTAATTATTTGTGAGAGCAGGATAACAGGAGTACCAAGCTCACCCATTATTTCCTGCATAAAAAAAGGCACACAGAAGCCGCTGATCGGTTTTGAATTAGCAAACATGATACTAAAAAAAAAAAAAAATA
>VZRO01004825.1:323571-341966 GCA_013397915.1 Daphoenositta chrysoptera | reverse complement strand
GGGGAGGAGAGAGAGAGTGCATAAAAAAAATTCATTAATATCATCAGGGATTAGGAGGCTGATTAAAGTGTAGCTGTTAGCGTATGCAAATGAGCGATAGGCATTTATCAGAGCCTGTGCAAGCTGTCTCAGAGCTGTAAAGCCCACGTATGTTTTTCAGCTGATTAAAACAGTTTTAAGTTCTGGAGGATTTTTTTTCTTTTTTTTTTTGGAGAGAATAAAAAAAAAATTAAAAAAGCCACCATCATCTATCCTTTTCCTTTTGGCTAAATTCCTCTAAGTGCACTCCAACCATTTCCACTTGAATGCACTCACTCTCTCTCTCTTTCTCTTTCGGGTAATGAGAGTTTGGGAAGGAAATGAATGCAAACGAAGCACGCAACAGCTTCCTTGGCTTCCAAGGAACTTCCAGAATGAGGCCATTGGAGGCTGCACCCCGGGAACATCTCTGGAACATGGACACAGTGCAGCCTGGCCAGGCTCAGGCCCTGCAGGGAAGAAATGGGCTGGTGGCTCTTCCTCCTCAGCTTCATCATGCTTGGGGGCCGTGTTTGGAGCCTTGCCTTGCTCTGGGATGGAACTGGGGTCTCCATCCAAGCCTCTCACAAACCCAGCTCCCTGTGACAAAGGATTTGTTATTTCCACCCAGGAAATATTTCTTCCTCGTTTTGGAGGGGTTGGTGATGAACGGAATGGTGATGAACGGAATAGCAATGGGTAACCAGGCATCTGCAGGGGGGATACAGCATGGGGTGCAGTCCACGACCTGCTGGGGCACAAACCCTGTTCCAAACCCTGTTCCAAACCCCATAAAAACCCTGTTTCAACCCTGTTCTGAACCCTGTTCCAAACCCTGTAACAAACCCTGTTCTGAACCCTGTTCAAAACCCTGTAACAAACCCTGTTCCAAATCCTGTAACAAACCCTGTAGGAAACCCTGTTCCAAACCCTGTAACAAACCCTGTTCTAAACCCTGTAACAAACCCTGTAAGAACCCCTGTTCCAAACCCCGTTCCAAACCCTGTAACAAACCCTGTTCCAAACCCCATTACGAAGCTTGAAGGAGGGACATGTAAACCACAGCAGAGGAGCAATGTCTGCAGCTACTCCATGCAGACATCTCCGAGAATCTCTGCCTGCACCCCACACCCCACTGGATCTGGTTGGCCTGGCTGAGGTTTGTTGGGCCAGACTGGGCTTGGCTTTATTCTGTAGTCCCCAGGTGAAATCCCCAGAGGGAAATTTTTTAGAAAACAGTGATGATTTCCAGAATGGTTGTTTAACACAGACGCCCAAATCTGTGCTGTCTGCTGGTTCAGTCCATCTGCACCTCCAGCACTTCCAAGGAGAAGCCACAGTAAAATACATGGAAATGTCCCCCTGTTATCACCAATATTAGGATTTTATGCACCCATTCATCAGCACTACATTAAATTTCCCTTCCTTGGGGTATTGCCCATAATCAAAGTATTCTTTTTTTTTTGTTATTTATCAGAGATACTTCTTAAGGCTCTGGGCTCTTGTTACTCCTCTACACATGGGTCAGTTGGGAAAGGAATTTCACAGCCTTGGGAATCAACAAAAGTGGTTTTGGCAGACTGAAGTGAGGTGACTGGCTGAGGGGAGTGAACTCCTGGAGGAAATTCTGGAATTGTTCTAGATCTGGGAAAATCATGGAGCAAGTGGATCAGGGTGGTTTTGTGTGGTTTATCACGTGAGTTTAAAATTTATCACATGGCTCTTGAGCTTATCCCATATGTGGAGTAAGCATCATGGTAAGCATTCCTTGGAAGAGCACTCTCAGCTAAGAGCCTGCCAGGTTTTCCATTATAAACCAACAATGGTATTTAAAGTGTTTATAACTTCGCTGTAGAATTTTGCTCTGTTGAAACTTGGCAAACGAGGGCCCTGCCCAACAGCAATTTTTTTTTTTGTCGCTGTTGCGTATTTGGAAGTAAATCAGCTTGGCCATTTATGTTTTAAAAGATTATTTCTTTTGAGCCCCAGTCTCTCATTTCTCAGGCTGGCAAAGGCTCCCGGCGCTGCAGGGAAAATGCATCCAGCGTAGAGGACGGGCTTTGTGCCTGTCATTGAACAGCGACCCCTTCCAAGAATTGGGGAAGCACTCCGGCAGGTCCTGGACTGCATCCCATCCCATTTCCCCCCTGCAGAAGCCTGGATATTCATTGCTATTTCACACCATTCATTACCAGCCCTTCCAAGACCAGGGAGAAATATCGCGTCTGGGTGGAAAATCGAAGAACAGTGGAACGGGGCCAGGTCTGGAAACAGCCTGTGAGTGACTCGGGAAACCACAGTGCTGGGAACACAGCTGGGCTCAGGACAACTGGTGGAGCATCAGCAATGGTGGTTCCTTGTGGGTGCAGCTGGAGGGAATGTGGCAGAGCCCAGCAGCAGGGACACAGGGATATTTGTATGGATGTTTGTATGGACGTTTGTATGGATGGCAGGATGGGCACAGCTGCCTCCAGCCCTGGCATCTTCAGCATGGGAGGAGTGAATCCAGGGCAGACCATGGAGGTGGTCCAAAGGCTGGAGCCCCTCTGCCCTGGAGAGGGAGGCTGGGAGAGCTGGGGATGTTCAGCTGGACAACAGAAGGCTCCTGGGAGAACTTCGAGCACCTCACAGTGCCTAAAGGGGTTCCAGGAGAGCTGGAGAGGGACCCTTGGACAAGATGTGGATTGAGAGAACAAGGGGGAATGGCTTTACATTGAAAGAGAGTAGGTTTAAATGGGATATTGGGAAGGAATTGTTCCCTGTGAGGGAGGTGAGGCCCTGGCACAGGGTGCCCAGAGAAGCTGTGGCTGCCCCATGCCTGGAAGTGTCCAAGGCCAGGCTGGATGGGGCTTAGAGCAACCTGGGACAGTGGAAGGGGTCCCTGCCCGTGGCAGGGGGTGGAATCTGGTTGGATTTTTACGGTCCCTTCCAATCCAAGCCATTCTATTTGCTCTTTGCTTTCTTCACTGTTCCTTTTCCAATGACAAAAAGGAGCAACAAACTTGTTTAAATAAATAATTGGTGCCCAAGCTGACATTTCTATGGCCAAGTGTGGGCTCCCACCTTGAAGCCGGTGAGAAGTTCTGGTTGTGCCACATCCAAAATTAAACAAAGAAATGACAAAGGCTTAGAGATGATACAAAGACTTCCAAGTGTGTCTGGAGTGACAATATTGTCTGTTTTTCCCAGGAAAGAATGAGTAGAAAATTAAATGACTGCAATAAACGGTATAAAGGAGGTCAAGCAGGCAGTCAAATTTATTTTTTAGACAATTACAACAGTGTCTCATTCAAAGGGACACTGAATAAGCTTGAAAGGCAACAGAACTGAAACTGATAAAAACACACTTTTGTGAGCAATTCATCCATAGCCTCGGGCATTCATTGCCCCGAGATATTGCTGCAGCCAAGTTCTCCTGTTATACTACCCAGGAAAAAAGCTGTTAGAGAAGATAGGAACCACCACATTCCAGGACTTACAGGAGGTTGTTCCACAGCAGCCTGTCCTGGGATTTTCTGCATCTCTTCCTGGCATCTGTGGGGGTGCAATGACACTGGTCCTGGACACTGGTGTTGTTCTGAGCAGGTCCAGCTGTTCGTATCCCCCAACATCTGGAGATTTCCATATTTCACCTGGCCCCCTGAGAGACAGCACTGTGTGTTGCTCTGGTGGGGCTGGCAGGAGAAGGAGGTTTTGCAATAATGAGAAAATTTGGAATGCTGATTTCCCCTGAGGCTGGACACACGTTTCAGGACAGAGTGCTCCTCGTGGCTGTTCCCACACTGGGAAAGGAGGAGCGCTGGGAGCTGACTTGTGAAGCAGAGCTGGAGATGGGAAGATCCATGTTCCTGCCCTCCTGTGGGAAGCCGTGGATAGACAGGACACACCTCTCCAAATGGGTGCCCCAATCAAACAGAGCCCTTGGATTGTTTCACCTTTTCTTTCAAATTAAAGCAGGTGAAGTCTTAGCTCGGTGACAAGGAATGGAGAATCCCACAGAGGAGGGGCTCATGGAACATCCTGCTCTGCGTAGCCAACTCAAATCCATGAGGAATGGTCTCCAGGCTGAAGTGGAGGAATTTCTGCTTTGGGAATGAGCTGCAAAGAGGATGAACACAGCAGCTGAAACCACCTTGCTCTTCCCAACTGAGGTGTCCTGAGTGCTGAGTGAAACAGGGAAAATACCACAGAAATAGGATGTCACCAGGGTCATGGGATCATTTAGGTTGGAAAACACCCTTAAGATCATCGAGTCCCTCCAGCATTGCCAAGGCCACTGCTAATCATGTCCCTAAATGCCACTGTCTAGAGGTTTTTGAATCCTGTGTCCTTCTCCCCAGGCTTGAGAAAACAAACACCCTGATTATGGCATTTAACAACTCCTTGGTCTTCCACCTTATGACATTTAATTTTTTTTGGGTGTCTACCTACATGGAGTCTTCAGGTGAGAAATCATCTGCAAATAGATTTATAATTGTCTGCAAAAGGTTGCCTCCCCCCGGCTAGAGCTATGAGATTTTTGTGGTTTTATGTGAGACAAAAAGTTATAAAGCTGCTTTTTTCTTAAACAGCATCAATCAATGTATTCTGAAATGTGTCATTCCATGGAGCCTTTCAACAGGGAAGTCATGATCCAGACGGGTGAAGATTTCATTGTCCATCTGCCGAGGATGATTCCTGAATTTCAGAGGAACTTTGGGGCAAATTTTCTCCTGCTGCTTTCCTTGACAAGGCAGTTTGGAGACACGAGCAGCTGCCGAGACAGAGGAGCTGTACAAGAAGAAATACAGCCCGACTCCTAAGCATTTTTGGACTTCTCCAAAGGCTGGCTGCAGTCTCGTGGAGCTGGCAGATGAAATTGGAGTCCAAGATGTATTGCAGTAATTCTGCCAAGGAAGTGCTAACAACAGGAAACACAATGCAAATATAATCGAGGTCATCAGCTCCTTTTCCTTGCATAAGTACTTAAATATGTGCTGGTATTGCAGTTACTTAACTGTAATTGCTCAGGGCTTTACGGTCGCTGAGCTTGTATTCTTCCCTCAGGTGATGTATTGGTTTCTGACCCTCCTCGGGCACGCCCTGTAAATATTTACACACCTCCAGTCAGCGGCTTTGTGCGTTTATTCAAAGAGGGGACAATTAACACGCAGGGGAAGGAGTTTTCCAAGCTTCTTAAGGACGTGGTGTAACTGGTGTAGGGGACAACGATGGATGTGAGAGGCACATCCAAAATGTGTCGCTTTTGGAGGGGTCCAGAGCAACTTTTTTCTTTGCTGCAGGTGGGGAAAACCTTCTTTGAGCAACCTCTGAGTGATGCTTGAATTACCACCATTTAAAAGACTGCTCAGAGATGCCACTAACCTTCCTCCCACGCCACTGCCAGAGGGTATCCTTGGTCCCTCCGACCCCCCGAACTCTTTCCAGCCGGTCCAGCTGGCCAGGGAGTGGCCATGTGTGGCACTGACACAGTCAACCAGGATGAGGAGATCATTTTCACAGCTGACTGCTCTGCAATGGGACAACAGAGATGCTAAAGAATATTTACTAAAAGGCAGAAAATTTGTGGAAAAAAAAAATCCAAGCACATATAATTACCACAGCATATCATGCTTTTATTTTGCAGCTTTCTTGATAACTTCTGGCACAGCTCTCTGGCAGGGAGAGCGTGGGTTAGTGAACAAGCCATCCGTGCCTCCTTTCCCATCCTTGATGTGCCAAAGAATTGGATACAGCCCCAGCTGAAGCTTTAGTCTTGGTTTAATGTGTGCTTGCAACTGGCATATTTATGTTCTGCCATCCAGGCCAGGATAGAGGGACCAGGTAGCGGAGGACAAGGTGAAGAAGACATCCTTGGAGTAGATTATACCAGTGCAAACCACGCTGAGCAACTTCCACTTCCCTTGCACATGCCTTGTCGGGGAGAGTTGCTCACCAGAGAAGAAAATGATGTTTGGGACAGGTTAGACACTCACTTTTCCAACTCAGAGTGATGCACCTCAGACAAAATGTTCTCAATGCTGCTAAATCATTGCTATCGCTCAATTTCCTTTGCCTTTTTAAACAGGAAGTTTGTTGAGCGACATCCGTGTCTCCTTCCCACAATTTCTGGAGTGGATTCTGCCTGATTTCCCCCGCTGCAGGTGAGGAAATCCTATGGCCCGGGTCTGGGGCTAGACCATGGCACACAAAGGGAACACCCACTTCTGGAATCTGCCTCCAGCACACCCATTCCTTGCTATTTTGACCTCTTTCTGGCATTATTTTGCTGTGCAGGGTGAGGTTGCAGGTGGCAACTTGTCACCGTGGGAGATTCCAGGGAGGGGACACTGGGTGCCAGAAAGCTCTCCACGGTTCCAGAAACACTGCAGAAGGGCATCCCCAGGCTCCATGGTGGCCTGGGAGCAGGTGGAGGTTGGATGGGATCTCCTCTGTGTCCAGTGCCCCAGAGAGATCGTCTGGGTTGTGGCTGCTGGGTCCCTGATGTGAGAGATCCTGTTTCTCCAACCTGTCTGAGCTCAGTTCATCATGTTTGGGGATGTGTGTTCACTTCTTAGATTGCAAAAGTGTAAAATGACCCTTCCATGAAGGATTTCTGATCCCGCAGGGGCTGCCTTCAGCAGTCTCTCAGCACTGCAGTTGCCTCAAGAGTTTCTTTCTGAAATGGGATCATGTTCAGAAGCCTTTGCAGGGTCTGCTCCCATTGATGCCTTGATGGTAGGGCTGGGGCAGATTAACAAAGGTTTTCTACATTATTGTCTTACACTTTTGTAATATCCCATCCCATCCTATCCTATCCTATCCTATCCTATCCTATCCTATCCTATCCTATCCTATCCTATCCTATCCTATCCTATCCTATCCTATCCTATCCTATCCTATCCTATATAACNATCCTATCCTATCCTATCCTAATCATATCATAGAATGGTTTGTGTTGGGACGGACCCTAAAGCCCATCTCATTCCACCCCCTGCTATGGGCAGGGACACCTTCCATCATCCCAGATTGCTCCCAGCCCCATCCAACCTGGCCTTGAACACTTCCAGGGATGGAGCAGCCACAGCTTCTCTGGGCACCCTGTGCCAGGGCCTCCCCACCCTCACAGGAAACAATTTCTTCCCAATATCCCATCTAACCCTGCCCTCTAGCAGTGGGAAGTCATTCCCTGTGTCCTGTCCTTCCATCCATTATCCAAAGTCCTTCTCCAGCTCTCTTTGAGCCCCTTTAGGCACTGGAAGGTGCTCCAAGTTCCTCCTGGAGCCTTCTCTTCTCCAGGCTAAGCACCCTGAGCGTGCCCACCCTGTTTCCAGAGCAGAGGGCCTCGCACCCTTGGAGCACCTCTGTGGCCTGCTCTGGAATTCCTCCAACAACTCCATGTCCTTATCGATCCCATCACAGCAGGGGAAGTTGGATGAGCATTGTCATCCTTGTGGGGGTCAACACAACCCAGCAAAAGCCTGGGAAAAGGCCCAGCCTTCCCCCCATTCACAGGTGGGCAGCACAGTCTCAAGGACACGGTGGAGCTGTGGGATTCCTGATTGGAGACGGGAATGACGGGGAGCTCAGAAGCCGTTTGCGCCTCTCCGGGGAGATGATCCTTTCTGCCTTGGAATGCCTCTCCCAGCTAATGGATGTTACAAGTAGTTTAGCTCTAGTTTTGCTGTATGGCCTTTTGCAAATTCAATTACAGAGCCTCTTGTCTTGCCACAGTCGGAATTGTTCTCAGCCTAATATCGTGTTTGTCAGGCTTTTGTTTGTTCTCCTTGCAGCCCAAGATGTCCTTGTTGTGAGCCCGAGCATCTCCTCCGCCTCACGGCCCTGCTACCTTTGCGTGCAACACTTCTGCTGCTCTAAAGATACCAAAAGGTTTTAATTACGATTAAGCCAAGTCATTTCTACAGTTTCGAGCTGTAAATAAACAGCCTGTTTTGGATAATGGAGGTAATGGTTTGCATTTCAACTCTACTTCTAACCTCTGATTTTTGCTTGTAATATTTTATGTGGTTAAATCAATTTTTTCTGCCATTGAATGTAGCTTTTCTTTCCTTTTTTTCTTAAACTCCATTGTAAAGCATGTGTTTCATCACATCCTTGTTACCCTAGGACATGCCTGCTGCAGTTAAACTCGCCTGTAGTCATGCTCCTTTTCCGAGGGGTCTGGAATGGAGAGGAGGAATTTTTGTTGTTTTCTCCTATTGCTGACAAAGGAAGCAAATGCTTTAGCTTATTTAAAGTCGGGTAAAAACCCAGGCTTTAGGATGTGGATGTATTTTCTGAGTTCACAGAGGGGTTTATTGTATGGTGTGCTGGGCTTGGCACACACCTGGTTTGGGGTCACGACCCTTCTGCACGGCCTTAGTCAACCCCAGGCTGCAATCAAACCATCACTGCATGACTGTAAAACACACTCTTCATTTCCAGAGCTGCTCTAAACATGCTTTACGAGGGTGAAGTGACTCTTCCAGGCAGGGAATTAATGGCGATTATTTCGGTGGACAGGAAATATAATATGTTTCATCAGTGCAAACTGACTTAAGCCAGCCAAGGAGTTATCGTTGGAGTATTTTCATCTAGGTCACTTAAAGCCTTCATTAATTAAATACTGCTGTGTGATTTCTTTCTAAAGTTTAATCTACAATCTGGGTTTTTGATTAAAATACGTGCAGTTTCAGCCAGCTCCTCACAGTGACCACACCGTGGTTTTACAGAGTCCTCAGATGTCACCGCTGTTGCCTCGGGTTGTTCTTCATTGTGTGCTGCTGAAACTGCCCTTTGGGTCCTGCCCTAGGCCCTTCCCCAGTACCACATGAAAACCTCTGGTTTTGCTGGTCCTCTCTGCTGCTGCATCCTCCTCACTGGTGTTGCTTTGTGCATGAGAAAAGTCACATTTGGAGCCAGAGAAGAGGGGGGAGAAGGGGATGCTCTTCATCCAGATTGGTGGTGGGATAGGAATTTCAGCCCGGAATTGCATTATATAGTTTCAGTATGTCTGTATTGCTGGCAGGTCATGGAGTCCCAGGATGGTTTGGGTTGGAAGGGACCTTAAATCTCACCCAGTTCCTGCCCCTTCCACTAGCCCAGGTTGCTCCAAATCCCATCCAATCTGGCCTTAAACACTACCAGGGATGAGGCATCTCCTGTTTTAACTTCCTCAGATTTGTGTCTCTGCAGGACCTTTAACTCCATACTGTTGGGCCATGAGTTGCTTCTGGTAATATTTGGTAACGCTCAATTACTCCTGGGTCACGTTGTGGCTGAGGGAAGCCTTTTTCCTCCAAGGCTGGGCTGTCAGCTGCTCCATTGGCAGCATTTGCTGCTCCATGAAATGCAGCTCCTTGGCCCCTGGATGCTTCCCAAACACTGACCTTAGGTTTTAACTTTCATATTTTTCAAATCCAATGTGTAACTCTGAAGTTTCTTGTAGCCTGCTGACTTCTGTTCTCTGGTCATAACAAAGCCTCTCCGGGCCTGGTCTCCAAGGACACCCAGGCTGTCCTGGGCCCGAAAATGTGTAAACCAACATCTTAGAAGGGGGGTGAGCTGGGGGGAAATTACATAATGAGCTAAAGTTTTAACTGGCAAATTTATGCTGATGTGGAACTGGACCAAACGTATAAAGGTGTGGGGAACTCGTGACTCGGGGTCCATCTTGGGGTCCAGCTTGGGGTCCAGCTTGGATGTAGCCTTTGGCTCCCAGGGTGCACTTCTGAAGTCCTTTCAAATAAATACCTGCCTTTATTCCCTTATTCCTGTCTAGTCTCTGTTTCTAGGGAGCCTCTCAAGGCATCAACACGATGCAGGTCAGTGGCCCTTTTCCTATGGAGACAGCTTCTGCAGAGCTTCGCTTACAGTGTTGGTGGTACCCTTCAGCTGCCTGGACTGTCCTCCTGAGCAGGAGGGAATACGAGAAGCAAAGAGGAGCAGGGAATAAGAGACACAGAGAATTCCTAAACACATTTTTCCAGGTAAAACACCAAATCCAAAGCCTGTATGAACATAAAGTATTGCATGTATGCATCACTTTTAAGACCTGCCTAACCCCCTCCTCCAGACCACAACCGTTAACTCTTTTTTTTTAAGCCAATAATCAATGAGGGTCTAATTTGTTACATTGACATTTTTGCTGGTTTCATCTGAAAGAATTAATTAACAGCAAAATGTTTCCTTTCCAGGTGTAAGAGTGGGGGGTCTCAGCAGTCAGATAAGTTTTGACCTTTGTTGAGAGAACATTTAAATGAGGTTAAGCCTTGGATCTTGTTGATTGAAGATCTGGTGTCTTCTCTGACAGATCTGGAAATACATTACCTGGGCCTTCCAGGCAGTCTGGGCCCAGTGGTCTTGTCAGGGCAACTGGGAAGTGGCAAAAATAGGAAGTGGAGGATGTGAAAATAGAGCAAGTTTCACTCTGGACCCTCTTTCCCAACTACAAGGCATCCTTCTGTCTCAATCTCTGCACCTGCAGCTTGGCCAGGAGTCCCTGGGACCTGCACTCTGCTAATTGAAGTGCAATTGGATCAAGGCTGTCTCAGCCTGAAGAGCGGCTTTTCTTTATGAAGCATCATCTCTAATGCACATCATGTTGATTCCAGTGGGCGATAGGGACCTGGGAAGAAGGGGAGAGCAGGAGTCTTATCCAGCTACACCTGGATCTACAGCACTCTCTTTAATTGCTTCTGGAGCTCTTCACCAGGGCCTCATCAATAGGGCTAATACAGAGGAGGACTCAATTTATTTCCCACAAGAGATGGTCGAGTTGTTTTCTCTTTGTTATGAAGATTGATAAGAGCAATTGGATAAAGTCTGGGCTGCTGCTTAACCACCTTTGATCTTCCTGGGGTTGGTGGAGCATGGCTGCCAAGCTGGGATGCTCCAGTGCATTCCAGGAGGCATACGGGAACCCGGGGCTTTCCCTCCCATGCTGTGGAAGCTCTTGAAACTTTAATCAACAGGAGCAGCTTTTAATGCAGAACCCAAGATTTTGTTTTGGAGAACATGCAAAATGTTGTACAGGTTAGGATGGGAGGATGATGGAGCACCCAGGGTTGTGCTGACATTACGAGTCAAAGGAGAAGTATCAAGGAGCAGGTGCAGGTGTCCCCTGTGCAGCAAGGTCCCCTCCTTCTCATTTACTCTGTCATGTATCACTGGCTCAAGAGACACAAACCCTTGGATCAGTAAAATAACCTTTTTGGGCACCTTCAGACCCCTGCCTGATCAGCACAGCCCCTCACAGACTCCCCTGCAAGCACCACAATGCTCCACGAGCAGCTCCAGGCTCAGCTTGCATCCAGCGAGCCTGGGTGATGCCTTGAGAGGCTCCCTAGAAACAGAGACTAGAGTCTAGAATAAAGGTCGGTATTTATTTGAAAGGCCTTCAAAGGTGCACCCTGGGAAGCCAAGGACTCCAAGCTGGACCCCAAGATGGACAACGAGTCACGAGTTCCCCGCACCTTTATAGGTTTGGTCAATTTGCATATCATCATGAATTAGCCAATTAAAACTTTAACTAATGATGTTATTTCCCCTCAGCTTGCCCCCCCAGCCCCCTTTTTAGGCTTTGGGCCCAGGACAGCCTGGGTGTCCTTGGAGAGCAGCCCCAGAGAGGCGTTGTTATGTCTGGAGAACTAAAGTCAGCAGGCTACAGGAAACTTCAGAGTTACACATTAGGCAATACAGGATTCGAGAAATGTAAGAGTTAAAACCTAAGGCATCATGGGTGCTTCATGAACAGACATCCCCTTGGGATTGTCCCTGGTGCCAGCTTCCCTGTGCTGCCTCACTCATGGACCCATCATGGGGCTGAGGATCCAGCCCAGACCAGGTGTTGCTCCACGTTGTCCTTTCTGCTGGATTGTTTGCCAGGACAGCTGACTGGAGCACAGTAATTGCAATGTTTGGGAGGGCACTGGGATGCACATTGTCTTTTTTGTGGCAGATCCCACCTCTTCCTTGTTATGTGCTCTTCTCTGTCCTCTGTCCTCTCCTGAAGTCCTAACTAGTGCAACCTCAGTGAAAATCAATAATGGTATCCCTGAGAAAAAATTAAATGGTGTCTTGTTATCCATATTCTGCCATGGTTTGGAGCACAGGAGTTTGAAAACAGCTGGAATAGCAAAGCCCATTGGTTGTGTCCACCACAGGTGGGAGAAGTGACCTGGGGGATGCCTCGCACCACGACTCCTGCCCTGGCAATTGCTAATTGCAAGGGAAGAGACAGAATCCATTTGGGTTTCAACATTTAAATTTAAATGTGTCTATTGAAGATAATTCACGCAGGGAATGCGCTGGCTGCCACCCGCTGTGGCTGGTCAGGAGCTCTGGCAGAGGCTAACGCTGCTCCCCGGGAGATTGATCCCTGGTTTAGGGCAGTCATGTCCCCTCTCTGGAGGGAGCAACAGCTGGTAGCAAATCTGACCTCATGCCCTGATCACTTGAGGGACATTTTTTGAAGTGTCTCCTGGTGCTGTTTTTCTGTGAGGTGTTTGAGAGTCCCTGTCCCAAGGGATGACTCGCAGGTGGTTACATCCCCTCGGCGTTCCTGGGAACTATGGAAGCCCATGGCTCTCTGGGAATGCTGGAGCCTCCAAATCAGCTTGAGGTGCCCCATTCCCAGTGGCTTCAGTGTGAAGGCAGCCCAAAGAGCAGGGCTCTGCTGGTGCCACATCGCCACATCCACAGCAGTGACCACGGAGCACACACAGACCTGGGGTCCTTCCCACACCCTCCAGCCACCCTCTCCTCTGTGTGAAACCCACAGTCTGTCCCACCACAGCAGCAACGTCCCCAGAGAGCTGTGTCCCCATTTGGCATGATTTGGTGCCACCACCAGTGCTATAAATGGGTCTCTCCACATCCCTGACTGTGGTCCCTGGGCGGCACAACCTCTCCATCATTGTCCTTGGGGTTTATCCTTGTGCCCATGGATTAGCACCACTGGGAGAGCTTTTTTTATGCCTTCATCCTCATCTCCTGCCAGGCATTTCTGGTGTGCCTGCTTTTAAGTGTTGTGCACTGGTACACAGCTATTTACAGTGCCTGTTCCTGCTCTCCCAACAGTGTAAATCAAGATTAATTCCACTGAAGTTTATGGAGTTACGCCAGTGTAAAACTGACTGATAAGAGATTCAGGCCATTTTCATCGGGTTTGTTCGCTTGTTTGTTTGAAATTATATGTGTTGCTGTGGAATGATAAAACGTGGGGATTCAAAGGCAGGTTCACTGCAAAATACGATTCAAAAGGTTTTTGACTTCACATAATACAGCAAAACAATCACTTACAGCAGTTGTATTTTATTGTGGAGTAGGATCACGGAGTTTGGAGGAGGAGAGGATGAAAATGAAGCAGAGAAGGAGGAGGGGGAGAATGGAAGTTTCCCAACACTGCATCAAAAGCACCAGTGGCAAATTGGGGTGCTGTTACAAAATTTTACATGGATGGTAATTTAAGCAGGTATCCATGAGAACGAGGCTGAGTGGTTCCTAAAACCCGTTCAGTGTGGGACACACCAGCTCAGACCCCAAGGGGACAATGCAATTCCCTATTTCTTGCAAATTCATCTTGCAAAAGACCCCCACTGCAAATGAAGGCAGCAAAGCCTCTCCAAAAGAGCTGCTGTCCTTGTGTTTGCTCCCAGACCCCCATCTCTGTTAACACACTGGAAGCTGAGGCAGTGCCCTGTGACAGAATCCACTCTGTCTTTGGGGATGTGACTTGGAAAACCCACTGTTTTTTCTCCTTTTATGTTCTACAGAGCAAGTGGCCAGCGGATAAATAATTCAGGTTTCTTTCCATGCTACTCCTAATGAGTCTTTGAGCTGACATCTGGTTTCGCACACCTTGTATCAACGCAATTTCCCCTTCTTTGTGGGAGTTGTAGTTCCTGTTCTTTCACCTCCGGTATGACACAGATTCACCCCAGTGAGCTCCTCTCCCTCTTGCCAGGTGTCTGCTTGGAACAACCTGTCCTCCAGCATCTGCTGGCTTTCCCAGCAGCTGTTCCCAGCTCCCTTGAGCCACCTCAGTGTTTTTGGTTCCTTGAATGCAGAGACACTTCTGAAGAATTCCAAGCTCCAGGTGGGTTTACTCTGGCACAAATGTTTTTAGATCGAAATAGTGGGGTTCAGTTTCCTGTGGCTGTTAATAAATGAATTCACTCTTTACAGGCATATGTTCACTGCTTTAGTAATTTATGCTCATTTCAGAGGACTGATATATTTACTCTCTTTGTTTCTGCTGGCCAATGTTGCTTTGCAAAGCTGAAGTCCGGGAAGGACAGATTTTGGGATTGCTTGTGTGTAAGATTGTGACAGAGGGTTTAATTACACAACTGTAGTGCTTTATCTCTTTGGCTGGGCAAGTAGGAGGTACTGAGGTAACAATATCATGGTCTGAGGTTTCCCTCGTCCCTCAGCATGTAGCTCCAGGAGCGTGTCCAGAGAAAGGAACGGGGCTGGGGAAGGGGCTGGAGCCCCAGGAGTGGCTGAGGGAGCTCGGAAAGGGTTTCAGCCTGGAGAAAAGGAGGCTGGGGGGGATCTCTCTCCACCAAAGCTGTGTTGGTGCTGGGTGCTGGCCAGAGGTGTCCTCAGAAGGGTGGAGCTGTGCCAAGTGCAGGATCCCTGCGGTCTCAGGGCAGATCCACATCCCAAGGCTGAGGTCTCTGGAGTGCTCCTCGCCTGGCAGAGGGAAATGAGCCTGATTCACACAGGCAGAGACAAAACCAACACCAGACCTTCGCAAGCTCCAGGATGGATTTGTCCCGGTGTCCTCCCAAATAGCCTTTGGTTGGGGTGATGTTTCCCTCCCGCCTTTGTCCACAGGCCCCATGCCCAGCCCCACGGAGCATCCTCCATGTGCCAAGGAGAGGCTCCTGCATTATTCCAGAGCCTTCCCCCCACGCAGAGCTTGCCTGTATAATGTTCTTCCCTTACAAATTTCATCTTGCTGCACTGTGCATCCAAACGATCCTGTGATGGAGCGCACAGGGAAAAAAAATTATAATGCCATTAAAAGTTATCATAAATTTCAGATCAGCATCACTTTTAATCCGATACACAATTTTACTGCCTCTATAAAGTAGGTGATTTGCAGTGGTCTGAGGCGTCTCCTGGCGCGTTTTACTTCTTTTTAAATTAAACACACCAACTTTGTGCTGAATTCAGAGTGCGGACATAAAAAAGGGGGTAAAAAGGAGAGGGAAGGGACATCAGATGGGAATTGCAATTGAATCTTTATATATGCCATCTTGGTACTGTGGTACTAAATATAGTGCCAGGTAAATAGATGTGCTGAAATATTCAGAATAAAAAACAAATGTTCCAATAGCAGAGAAACTGAGCATGGAAAATGTTTCCCTCGCTGCTGTGCTTTAGAGGCTAAAATGCTGTTGTTTAAAATACTCTCTGCTGGAAGATCTTGTGTATCTCATGCATTAAATTATACACTGTGCACAAACATGGATTTTATATTTTAGATTGTATATTATGTGGTTTCTAACCCTCCCCCCTGCCAATGGAGCGAGCAGTAAACCCAGAATATCCAATTAATATAAATATGACATTATGCCATTTGCTGATATGAAATTTTTAGGAGTGGGAATGGAAACAGACAACATTTCATGGAGAAATATTTGAAATTAAGATCAGAGATAAGGTAATTATGCACCAGTGATCAAGGTTTCACCTGCTTGTAGGCCTAGAGGTGCCAGAGCCTGACAAAATCACCGTGACCACCTGATGGGCTGGTCCGCCCCTCCGCCTTTCTGCCCCAGTGATCCCCACTTTTGGGCCAAGAGTTTGCAGCTGATCTCATCAATATCCTCTGGTTGTACCTCCAGTCTTTGCTTCAGGCCTTAAGGAGATCAAGAACTAACTGGTGGCTTTGCTGAGCTGCTCTCTGCCTTCAAAAAAGGCAAAATGTTTCCCCGAGGTAATTCTGAAAAGGTTCATCCCTGTTGTGTCTCACTTGAGTTTTATAAAATGACAAAAAATAATTAGACACCGGTTTTAAAAATTCTTTTCCCAATCAGTCGTGGTTTTATTGTCTATTAAAGAGGATTCAGGAGGCACTGGAGGTCTGTGAGGTCAAAAAAATAACAAGGAACAACTCGTACAGTTCCAACCTCATCCTCTCCTCCTCTCAGACTGGGAGATTTTGGTTTGAATAAATTAACTTTTGCCAGTGACAGCAAGAAACCAAAGCAGCCATGTTTCAGTGAAAGTCTGACCAAGCAGCTCTGCTTTCCAGGTGACCACTGGGGTGACCAGTGCACGAATAATTTTCCACGTGGTTTGGAGGGATTAGTTGTAAAATGAAGTGAATGGAGAGATCCAGCTATAACTTCCCAAAAAGTAAAAGGTAAAGAAAGCGAAAACCCAGCCCAGAGGATGTGGTTACAGGGAGGAAACAGGCAGTTAAAAAGAGATTAAAAAAAAAAAAAAAGACATAATAATTTATTTTTCGTTGTAATTTCCAGGTAAACAGTTTTCCCTGCCAGCCCCATGCAGGAGTGTGGATTTTTGGGCTGTCTCCCTCCCTTGCAGCAGCAGCTGTCAGGTGTTTTCCAGTTGTTCCTACCTTGGAACACAGTGGGATCCTTGGGGTGTCCTGTGCAGGGGCAGGAGTTGGACTTGATGATCCTTTTGGTTCCCTTCCAACTCAGCACAGTCTATGATTTCCCAGCTATTTGCTTGTGGGGCTTTTTTTGAGCTGAGACAATTTATTTCCTGGCTACGGGCTCTCTCAGCAGCCCCCGATTCCCTCCCAACTTGCAGACATTGGTTTGATCATTCTGCTTTTCCTTTCTCCCCTCAGCTGTGCAGCACAAGGAGTTACCTTTCCCCAAACCCACTCTGCCTCCCAGTGCTTTCCTATCAGGCACAACACTCCGCAGTGGGCCTGAGGGCGTGATATTTTATTTATTTTGATTTATATAATTAAAGGGATGTCTCTCCCTGAGTGGAGCCAGCCTGGCGCTGATGATGTGGCGAAACGCCACTGGCGTGAAAATGATGGTTTATTTTAACCGGGACTCAGACAGGGAGTCGCTGACACCATTTAGCAGCTTGTCGTTGTTGCTGGCAGGGAAAACATCTCCAGATCTCACAGAAATGGCAGTTTGCTCGGCAAAACTGTCTGGGGTGGAAGGGAAGAAGTTCCCTGGGTGGCTGCAGGCTCCCAGCTTTGAGCAGCACTCGGCTTGGAAGGGAGGAGGTGCCCGGGAGCATCCCCAAAAATGCCCCCCTGGGCCTGTTTCCTCCTCCCTGCTGTATTTGCAGGCACAGTTAGGGAGCTGAGGATGATTTGGGAAGCTGTGCACCCCATCCATCTTTCCCCATGGCTGATCCCTGCCCAGTTTGCACGTTCAGGGTTGGAACGAGATGAGCTTTCGCGCCCCTTCCAACCCAAACCATGCTGTGGTTCTGTAATTCCACGACTCCATGATTCCCTTCTGAATTGTGGAAATCCTTCAGCCCCACCCCACCCTGTTTCACCGTGTCCTTTGTGCACAGGACATACCAGAAATCCCAATTTTCGCAGGGAGGAGCTGCTCCTTGAAGGTGGAGCCAGCACCCGGCACTGGGCCGGGGGGCTGCCCCCCATGAGACACCTCCAGGCACGGCAAGTGGGAAAACAAGACTTTCTCGGGTTTCTGAGCGTTGCATTCTATTAACAACCCCCCAAACCAGCCCATGGTCCCCCCTCCCCAAATCCTGGGAGCAGGCAGCGCGGCTGGAGCATCTCCTGGCGGACTGGCACATCCCCTGCTCGCGTTGATAGCTGCCCGCGGGGCGCCGGCTCCGTGCGCGGATGGCCGTGTACCTCTCTCTCTCTCTTTATTGCTCCCGATTCAAATTCAAGGCTTGTTTAATCAGCAGACATTAGCAACTCGACAGAAGTCTGGCTGGAAGGGAAAGAAGGGGGTGGGCAGGGAGCGGGACTCGGGAATGTGCTGCTCTGGAGAGCAGGGGCTGCCTCTCCCGCATTGGATTCACTGCCCAGACGGGCAGGGGAGGAACTGGGGGTGGCGTTGGAGTGGGACGCAGGAAACCACCCAGGGAGAGGCACTGGAAGGACACGGGATGCAGATGGTTGTGCTGAGCGCATCCCAGCAGGCTCTGGGACCAGGCTGCCGGCCCAGCACGAGCTCTCCTTCGGGCTTGGTGTTTAGGATTCCTGGGAATCTGGGGGGAAGGATTTTCCCTTCTTGTTGCAAGATGTTGATTTTCCCAGGTTGGCTGTTGTTCTCCCAGCAATGATTCCCACATCCCTGGAGGACTTCTCCCATCCAAGAATCCATCCATGCATCCATGTATCCATGCATCCATCCATCTGTCCGTGTGTCCGTCCGTCCATCCATCCATCCATCCATCCCTCC
>VZRO01004825.1:256244-323259 GCA_013397915.1 Daphoenositta chrysoptera | reverse complement strand
CCTCCATCCATCCCTCCATCCATCCATCCATCCATCCATCCATCCATCCATCGAGTGAGCTGCCTCAAAGTCCCTGCTCAGCCTTCCAGCCCCACTCTGCTGTGTGCTTTGCTCTGGGGCAGAAGATCCTGAGATCTGAGAGAAACAGGGGCTGGTTTTTCCACCTGTTGGCACAATGAGGTTGTGTAAATCAGTGAGGGACCCCCCCATCCATGGGGTGACGCTCCATGGGGCAGTGACCATCCATCCCTGGAGCACCGCTGGCTTCTGTCACTTGCAACTGCTCACTGGTAGGACATAGGATCAACTGGGAATGAGTTTGAAAGCAAATATCCCAGCAAACACCCTACCACCAACTCTCCAGGTTCCTCTGTCAAGCAAAAATTCTGCATGAATTTGCAGCAAATCACCAAGAGGGCTGTTTGCAGCTTAAAGGTGTCCCAGCAAAAGGGCAATTCCTGTTTAAAACCATCCAGATTTCTGTCCAAACTCCCTTGCTGAAAGCTCTGTATCCATCCCATTGCATCCATCCCATTGCACTGGAGATGGGTGTCCTCCTTGGGTCCCCCAGGGACAACCTGTCCCTGTCCCATGGGACCGGGGCACACAGAAAGTGGCCTGTAGGGGCACATATCTTTGTTTTCTGTCCCTCGTTAGCAGCCTAATTAGGAAGTTCTTTATGCCTTTCACATTCAGTTCTTGCAGCAGAGCCATCTTCCTATTGATTCAGCTACAAAAGTGGATAAAACCCCCGTAGTTCTGAAGGGAGTGGCCAAATATTGATACTGGGAGAGAGCTGATGCCCTATAAATAGTGAATTATGCTTCTAATTATGCAGACGCTCCTTTTCTGGTGCTGTAGCTGATTCCCTTCAATACTCCAGGTCAGATCTTGAGCTGGAATTTATTTTAAAGGTGGAAAACAAGGACAAAAAACCCACTTAGAAAAAACCTAAAGAATTAATTAATTTTTCTAAGTTCTTCTTTTAAGAAAGGAAGTCCTATGGGTGGGATTCATCCCCTGTAACTTGAGCCACCATGGGGATCCCCAGGTCCTCTGGCACAGCTTGTCCAGAAGAGCTGAGGCTGCCCTGTCCCTGGAAGTGTTCCAGGTTGGATGGAGCTTGGAGCAACCTGGGCTAGTGGAAGGGTGAAACAAGATGGCCTTGAAGATCTCTTCTAAGCCAAACTATTCCATGATTCCATGATTTTCCACTGCCTTCCTGCTGGTGGACAGGAGAGTGAGCCAGGAGGGTGGGCCAGACAGGGCTCACCTGATTGTGTCCACCAGCACAGAAAAAACCCATTCTTAGTGAATAAAAACCTGTTTATTTTTAATTTTCTTCTGATTCTCAGGGCTCAGGGAATGCAAGGGAGACCCTGGGTCAGTTCCCACTTGGGCCTCAGTTTTCCATCACTCTTGATTTGGTTTCAGCACTGTATTGTCATATAAAAAACACCCACAAAAATGGTTTGGTACTCCTAATTTATTTCAATGATATTTTGACTTACTGGCAACATCTTCTCCCCACCCACATCAAAGAATCTTCTTTGTTAATAATGCCTTCAGCTGCGTGATACCCGTGAAGAGATCTTGCAGCAAACTGGAAGCAAAGTGATGGGTTTGAGTCAAACTAGGACTGATTTATTTTGGGATTGGCCTACCATTATCTCCCTTTAGCACTCCAACCATAAACAAACAGTATCCTTGCAGCAGGCAGGGTTTGCCATGAGGGAAGCTGGAGATGCCTGGTTGGACCATCAGAGGTGGCCGTGGTGGTGTCTCCTGGGCAGGGGAATGAGAACAAGCTTGCCTGGGATCTGCAAACCACCCGACTCAAACACCTTCCTCTTCTCTGGTGCTTTTCCTTTCTTTGTTCAGCTTTGCTGGTTCCAAGCAACACCAAAAATGAAGTGTATTGGTTTTGCCCCTTGCCTATCATGGCCTTTAGAGGCTCGTCCCCCCTTTGCTGAGCTTTTACAAACTCATTTTGCAAAAGTTCCAGATATTCTCAAAGGCCTAAATTGGTTCTGGCTCTGCCTTAGAAATTCAAGATGGAGAAAAACATCCCCAGCGGGCTCCTGATATCATCAGTGGCTTGTTGGCCAGTGAGCCAGTGCCCAGGATAAACTGGGATTTTGGATAAAAGCCAGAGTTTGGAAGGGATGTCCATGATGTTGTGGGTGGTGGGAGTGACGGGCTGTGGAAATCCTTCCCGTGGTGCCAGGAAAAATGTTGATTTGTGGCTGCATGGACATAGCTCCTGTTGTCCAAGCCCTTGATCCGGGTTGAGTTTTATTTCTTTCTTGGCTGTTGTTTTGTTTTGGCTTTACTCCCTTGCTTGGTACCAGGTGGTGCCACCCTGTCCTCGGTATGACTGAGGGCCAACATCTCACTTCTGGCAGGGAGGAGGATGTCGTGGTCTGATGGAGAACAGCTGAGTGCCTCTTCTCAAAGCACAGGTTCCAAACTGCTACTGCTCCTGGATTTGAGAGTAACACAGCCTCAGCTAGGGATGTCTGATCCCCCCAAACTCCTGAGGAATGAATTGGGCCAGGCAGGACAGGGCCTTCACGGAGGGAGGTGACCTCAGGAGCTCCATCGTTTCAACATCCTCTGATCACAACCACAACCAGGACCTTGAAATCCCAGGTAAGCTGTACCCTGAGGATGCTCAAGGAGTGATGAGGATGAGGTTCATCAGGAACTGGAGTGACAGGACAAGGGGGATGGCTTCAGACCGACAGACAGTAGGGTTGGACAGGATATTAGGGAGAAATCCTCCCCTGTGAGGGTGGGGAGGCCCTGGCACAGGGTGCCCAGAGAAGCTGTGGCTGCCCCTGGATCCCTGGAAGTGTCCAAGGCCAGGCTGGACGAGGCTTGGAGCAACCTGGGATGGTGGAAGGTGTCCCTGCCCATGGCATGGGGTGGGAATGGATGGGCTTTAAGGTCCCTTCCACCACTCACCATTCTGTGGCTCTCTGTAGGAGTACATGGGAAAGGAAGCAAAGATGGAAGCACGTTAAAATAATTTGGGGGATCCAGGATTCCACATGGATGGTGAAGCATGACATGCGCTGACCTGCCTGAGCCCTCTGAGATCCTCAGCCCTGGGACTGCAGATGTGAGGGACAGACCCCCAAATGGCATCAGGGCATGGGGACATCTGCCCACATCTGCAGCGGGCAGGGGAGTCTGGCCACATCCCAGCTGGCTGCAGCCGGTAGAGCCAGCACAGAGAAACCAGTCAGCACCCAGACATTCCTGCCTCCCTGGGTGCTTTGGCGGGGTCCCCCCATCTGGAGCACACCCCTCCTCCCCCGGTGTTGGCTAGTGGCCCCAAACAATCCTTTGGGATTTGCAGGCAGCCCTGTAGGGCTGTCAAGGCAGAGGATCTTGGGGAATGGGACCCCAGGACCCCTGTCCCCACCTCAGCACGGCGCTGTGAGGCTCCACTCCGAGCCGTGCCTGGGTTTCTGTGCGGGTGCGTGGGTTTAAATCAGGCCCTTAATGTTATTTGAGCATGGATTTGTTCTTTATTTTTTTCCATCCCTCCCCCTCTTTCTTTTTTTTCTTGTGGTTTGGTTTCTCTCTTAACAGGAAAAAATGATCAAAAATAAGAAAACAATCACTGTTTGAAAGTGAATGAAGGGCGCTTTCTCCCCTTCCCCCATGCTTTTTTCCTACTTTGACATCTCAGTGGTTTTTTTTTCTTTTAGCCGCGGTTTCTGGGATAGGTGATAACTGCCAGTAATAGGATTAGCATTGATTTCTTTAGCAAGAACAGAGATGTGGCAGTTCCAGCCATTTACTGAACTGCCAGCTTTGAAATATCAAAAAAAATAAAGAAAAAGAAATCTGCAGAAAAAAAGCTTCTTGCAGCATTTTAAAGAAAGGAAAGCCTATGTGAATTAAAATACACACATACACACACACACGCACACACACACACACACTCACAGCCCAGCACATGGGGTGTATAAATATATATATTATATGTATATTATATATATGGATCTCGCTCGGTGCTTTTTTTGTTATGGTGTGATAAAGGATCAAAAGAACTGTCTCTGTTCTAAGCTTCAAGAAAGCCTTTTTTAAATTCATTTGGCTTTCTTTAGCTTTCACTTGCTAACATATTTTAGGAGCTAATCTTACATATTTACTATTGTATCCTGACTTTTTTTAACCTTGAAATTCAAGCAAAGACAGAATGAGAAAGGGGGAAAAAATAAAGGATTCTGAAGAGAAAGAGGGAGGGATGAACCCATGGAAGGCTGCACTGTCTCCTCTGCCTGGAGGCATAATGTGAAACCCACCCAGTGCTGACTTTGGTGTGGCACACTTTCTCCTTGCTGCTGGCTGGGGGGTCCTGGAGGGATATGGATTTGAGGTCAATCCACCAAAGGCTGGGTTCTGCCCTCCGTCTGTTGGGAATGGCAACCTTGGCCTGACTTTGCTAAGAGCATTTCTCAAGGGCCAACTTGGGTTGGGCCAAATCTGCAGCAGCTTAAAAGCCAGAGTTTTAGGACACTGGAATGGTATTCCCTGTCCTTCCCAAAGTGCTGGAGGGTATCAGGTATTCAGGATCTACTGATTCTGCTCTTTGGCTTGCATTCAGAGAGAGGAGAAGGTCTGATGGCAACATCTGAGCAAAAGCAGAAGGTCCTGCGTAAGGACCAAGTGCTGGTTGGGAAGGTGTCTGCAGATTCCATCTCAGGGTTGTTCTGAGCATAGTCCAGGCCTGAGGAGACACCCTTTCCTCACTGAATCCTCCACAATCTAAAGGTTGTGCCATTCAGGAGAGGACTCAAAGCTTGTTATGGAAGTGCTTGTCTCATTGGGTGGAGCTGACAAACCACTTTCATGAGAGTTTATCTTCATGCAAGGGATGTCTGCAGTGACTCATTGTCCTCACACACAGCACAGAGCTCGCAGCAGGATGGAATTACAGCTCAATTTTCAGCCTGGAAACCCAAAACAACAGAGCAACGCAAATTATGGTCAGCAAGAAGAAAACCCTCAATGCGGGAGAAACCTGTGGGTGACTTCCAGCTTGGCTTTCTCCTCTAGCAGCAACTCAGCACCATAAAGAGTTTGGGATGGATTCCCATGCAAAACCAAGTAAAAAGTGGAGGAAGGAGACAATAAAATCTGTTATTTGTAGTTGCAGTGAGGATTAATTAAATTACATGCAAACTGCTTGTTGTCACATGCAGGGGAATCTCTCAGTGGAGCTACACATAGTGGCCAAGTGCTTCCAAAGAGGATATTCATGGACCCAACCAAACTTCTGTTGGTCACTTCCCTATGTCTTTGTACATGAAGAGATGCTGGGCTTGCTCCTGTGAGGGACCTCTTGCTCTCCACCAGCAGGAGACGAGGCCTCTGTGCTGGAACAAACATCACCAGCCATGTGCCTTTTCCCATCCTGGTGCACCTCTCCCATAATTTGCTTGGAGTCGCATGTGGGTTTGTAGGCACACAGGCTGGTGGCTCACCAGCTCTCAGAGATTTGCATTTCTGTGTTCTTATTAACAATCGCCCAAAGATCCGTGATGCTCATTTCACAGCCTCACCTTCATTGTGCCCTCTAATCCATGTCCCCGGGGTCTACTTCTGACATTCAAGCTTCAGAGCAGCTTACAAGCCTCTATTTTTTTTTTAACATCAAACTGCTGAAGGAATTATTGTTCTCTTTTTTTTCTGCAAACACGGACCTCCTTTCTCCACCACCCCCCTCCCTAAAATGCTTAAAGACTTGCCATGATTACACCATGGGAATGCTGGGGCTGGTGGGGTGGGTGTGCTCCAAACCTTAAAATGTTGAGGCTTTGGGAATGGCTCCTGGCAAAACCAGTAAGGCAAATCTCCCAGTTGCTCTGGAGAGGGATGGAGGAGGGAAGGAGTTACTTGATGTAGTGGTCAAAAGCATAGAAATACACAAATCCTGTGTTCTTGGATGGCATGGAAGAGCCAGGAAAGGAGATGTTCAGCTGTGGAAGCTGAAAGCTTTGCGAAGTTTGGTGGTAAATCATAGAATCATGGAATTGCCTTGTTTGGAAGGGACCTTAAAGATCATCTTCTGCTAAGGGCAGGGACACCTTCCACTGTCCCAGGCTGCACCAAGCCCCGTCCAACCTGGCCTTGGATGCTTCCAGGGATGGGGCAGCCACAGCTTCGCTGGGCAACCTTCTCAGGGCCTCACCTTCCTCACAGGAAAGAATTTCTTCCCAATATATCTGCCCTCTTTTAGGAAGAATGTTTCCAAAATGTTGGAAAGTGGAGTTTCAAGGGTGTGCTTGGACTAATGAAAGAGTTGTTAGAAAAGTTACAAAGACCATGCCTTTTTGTGCATCCAGCCTGGTTGGCTTTGTTGGATGGTGTGACCAACATGGTCATATTCTACATTCTTATGTCCTTGAGCATCCCAGTGTGACTGTACGGATACCCGTTCCAGGCCTGATGGCGCTTGGACCTGCTCAGCTCTTCCTAGCGGCAGGCTCTCCTGGATGGAGCTCCTGCCCTGGGACATTTCCTATGGGTTAAGGACAAGCTCCATTCTGCCACAGCCTCCTGTTGTTGTCACTCCAGCCTAGACCACGTTAAATGTCTTTTCTGGTAATCTACAAATACTTAGTGCCTGGAAAGCAGATTCCAAAGAAATGGGTTATAATTAGGCAGGAAAAGCTTTTCCATTCCAGTCCCACTTTATGTGGGTCTAATTGCAGTGGTGGCACTGCAGAACATCCACAGTCCTTCCTGGGACTCTCTCAGCTCAGGAATCTCATTCTATCTCTTTCTCTTTAATTTCCTGTAATTAGCCATGTCATAACTTCTGTGCACAGCAGGGACACTTGGAGAAGGGAGCAGAGCCAAACTCCCTGAAGGATCCCACCTTCCTCCTCTCCCCATGCCAGGGCTCAGGGCTCTCCTGGGAAGGATTTGCCTGGAACGCCGCTCCTGGCAGCTTTTGGCTTCGTGGATCCTGCTGCTGTTCAGTGCCTGGGTCTTTCATGTTCTTGATAATGTTTTTATAGAAACGTGCAACTCAGCATTTCTTCCCACTGGGACGGTGCCTGGCACAGCAGCTCTGCTCGGGGGAGACTTGGAGACCAAGCAGATCTTCTGAGATGTTCCTCCCTGGATCCACCAAACCCCACAGTGTTGCAGAAGCACTGCAGCATCAAAAATCCATTTAACTGGCAGACTAGGGGTTGCTAGGATAGCAGGGTCAGTGAAATCCTAGGAAAAGAGAGGTGGAAGGGACCTTGGGATGACCTTTGCAGCAGCACCAGCTGGATCATGCTGCTCCAGGTGGGTGAAAAGACCCCTCCATCACTGCAGACACAACCTGCTCCCCCAGAGCCTGGCCCTGCACTTCAGCAGCCTCGGCCCCTCGGCCCCAGCCTCAGTCTCTCCTGCTGTGGTTTAAGCTCACTACTTATCTTACCTACCAGGAAGAAAAGCTATCCCTTCCTCTTTCCATAAGCCTCCTCTGAACTCGGAGATTAGAGCAACGTCCCCCCTCTCCTCCAGCTGAGCATCCCCAAATTCTTCAATCTTTCCTCAGAGGCATTGTTTTCTGCTCTTCTGATAATTCCCATCTCTATTCCGTGGACTCGCTGCTAAAAAAAATCATGTGTGGAAAAATGTAAAGTCAAACATAGCCAAAGAATTGTGTGAATTTTTTACAATTTCAGGAAAGAGCTTCATCTTAGGATGTTCTGAATCTAATGGAACTGGAGTGTCTGTTTCCTTGTTTTTAAAATGCAGCGCTTTGATTCTTCCAGGTGACACAATGATTCATTAAAAAGAGTTCAGAATTTTTTTTTCCTTTTAAGCTGTTACCTGTTTGGAACGAAGATATTCCACTCAGAAAAAGCAGGAGACCTGGAGGACCAGGGTGGCTCCTGAGCACTTTGGTCTCACCCACTGGTATTACAAAGCAATATGAACAAATAAATCAGAAAAGTAAAGCAAATAACCCAAAGTGCCGTTCGGAAGTTTCATAGAGACCCTGGAAAAATCCATCCAGACTGCTGGATTGCTCCAGATGATGGCTGCTCTAATAATGAAAGCCTCACTGTGAACTTCCTCTCTTGCTTCTTGGAAAACCTGTGACCTTAGGTTAGGAAACAAGAGTTGACTCTGAAAAGGATTTGTGGTCTGGGAGAGATTTTTTTTTCCCCTCCTAGATGGGCACATTTATCTGGGACCTTGGATTGACAAGGTGTGGGACTTCCCTTCCCAGCCTGACCTGGTGCCTCCGTGGCCAGGTGTGCACCAGGGAGTTAAATCCAGAGGGGTGACAAAAGGCCAGAAATGCCAGAATAGCCCCATGGAGTGGGACACGCCACAGTTCCTGTGGAAATAAATGGAAGGACAAGTAGCATCCAATGTGGCATAACAAAGCACCAGGGAAAGATAGGAAGGTAAAGAAAGAACCTATAGTGCAAACTGGAGAAAGGGAAGAGAACTAAACAAGAATATACAGTCAGTTAAGGCTTGCAGGGAAAAGATAAGGCCAGCTCAGAGAGCAGAAAGGCTTAAGGGGAATAAAAAGAGCTTTTACAATTATATCAGGGAAAAGGGAATACTAGAGAGAAAGTAGTTCCATTAATAAATGAAGAGGGAGACAAAATCAATGGTGTTGTTAAAATGGTAGAGCTACTGAACTCCTTTGCTCCAGCAGTATTTAACAAGGTGAGAAGAGAAGAGGGGCAGAGAAGTTATAAAATAATGAGGGTTTTGACTGGGTGATTCTTCAGGGGAAATGCAGTTTGAGGGAGAAGACACACTGGAAGGGCACCACACTGGATGCGGCACCACAAATAGCTGGGCACGCCCACACCTTTTTGGAACCACTCCGTTAAATCCTGGGCAATTGCTTCTGGAGAATAATAGGAAAACAGGTGAGGGTGGCCAAGTGTGATATGGTTTTTATTTTCAATGGCCAACCCCAAGAAAAAACCCCATCCACTGAGTTTATTATTCCACTCGGCAGTGAAATCATTCCCATGTAAAATATGTTAATATTTAACAGTGGAAAATGGTTGAGCCTTGAGGAGAAAATCCCAGTGCTGTGGACACCAGTGGGAGTTTACCATGGCTTAGTTTGCAGGCAGCAAAGAGCTGTGAATTAACATTGTTGCTTCCTTACTATCCCATTCCTGGGAGTGAAGCAGCAAAGCCCCAGCAGAGTCTGAGGAGGGGCTGGGGCTGGCTGCAGGATGGAACTCAAGGTGCCTCATGGACTGGGAAATGCCATAACATGTGGCTTTGGGATGAGAAATGCTACCTCCCCTCCCTTTACATAAGGAATGACAAGAGATTAGCTGGAAATTCAGGAAGGGATGGGACGATCAAAGCGAATAACAGAAAAAATTGATTTGTGAATGTCTCAGAGAACGGCAAAATGCTAAAACCAAGCCGTGATGGCCAAAATCTGGGCTGGTCATGTCACTGTGGAGCCTTCCAGGGAATTTAGTGAGAAGGAAACAAAGTCCTGCAAAAAGCTTCTGAGAATTCAGTTTCTGAGGGAGAAAACCACTTTATTTGGGTTTTTTTTCTCTGCTTGCCAGGGAGTCTGAAAATCGAGAAACATGAAAAGAATGGTGCTTACAAAAAAATCAGGTTGGTCTTCCTTTCCTTTCTTTTCCTTCATGGGTATTAAATGGCTATTTTTAAGTACGGTAATTTATTCAATTTATATTCCAAATGTACCAATCCTCGTGGTTTGTCATTTAGCCACCTCCTGCAGAAATGCATCGTGATAGTGGTGAAATTAGAAAATGGTGCTCAGATAAAATGCAACCAGGAGTGACTGGCAGGTGTAGGGGAAAGCGGCTGAGCTGCTTTAGTTCCACATGCCAAAAAAATCTGAGATGTTCTTCCCATCAAGTGGTCGGCCAGAGGCAGCTTTCCCAGAAGTCTGAGGCATTTCAGCTGATAAATTCAGCTGATAAATGTGGCGTTTCAGTGGGTAAATTTTGGAAAGACAATCTTATAATGCAAGGTTTGTGCTCTGATGTCTGCAAGTGCCTGCAAGTCATTCCCATCTGAGGAACTGGGACCCCAGACCACGGGATGCTCAGCTGGAGCAACACTCCTGGCCAGAGTCATGGCTTGATTGATTATCTGGGGCCACCAGGCTGACTTTTCCTCATTCTTCATCTCTACTTATTTATTTTGCAATTGTATTCCTCCCCACAGGGAGAGGGGGAGGTTGCAGACTCCCCATCCCTGGAAGTGTCCAAGGCCAGGTTGGACGTGGCCTGGAGCACCCTGGGACAGTGGAAGGTGTCCCTGCCCATGGCAGGGGGTGGCACTGGATGAACTTTAAGGTCCTTTCCAACCCAAGTCATTCCATGGTTCTGTGGTTCTTAGGGCTCCTGAATGGGAATGGTGGTGGTCAGCACTTCCCTCAAACTTGCCTTCACACAAAGTCCATCCCAGTGAAATGTGACCCTTCTTGCAACCACAGCTGCTCAGATATTTTTGGATTGAAGCAGTTCCTGATCAGAAAAAGGCTTTTTGCCAAAAATCAGCATTTTCTGTGGAAAGATTGATTTTTATGGAATTTCTTTCCAGGGAAATGAAATGAAATGCTTTCTCTGGTGATGAAGTTTATCTCTTTATCTGTCTGAGTGTCTCATGGGCTTCTCATGAAGCACATGCAGTAGTTTAGGGGGATCTGTCCATCCCAGCGCACAATGGGTGGGATTTTTGAGTGATCCCTACTGAAGACTGGAGGGGTTGGGATGGAGGGCACCTCTAGGTCATGGAATCACAGAATCATGGAATGGTTTGGGTTTGAAGGGACCTTAAAGCCCACCTCATTCCACCCCCTGCCATGGGCAGGGACACTATCCACTGTCCCAGGTTGCTCCAAGCCCCATCCAACCTGGCCTTGGACACTTCCAGGGATGGAGAAGCCACAGCTTCTCTGGGCAAACTGTGCCAGGGCCTCACCCCCCTCACAGGAAAGGATTCCTTCCATATATCTGACCTAAATATCCCACTGAACCCATTACCACTTTTCCTATGCCTCCAGTTCCTGATGAAGGTCAAGCCAGAATTGACCCAGGACATCATTCCAAAGTGCAATGTCCTGCTCAGGATGTTTTTCTGAACTTTATCTTCCAAGGAAAGGCTTCAAGATTTTGCCATTCAACCTGGCCTTGCCATAAACCAGCTTTAAACTGTTGGAGCTTCCTTCAGGATGAAGATCCATGCTTTTTAATCATCTCTATTTGCAACAACCTTCCTTAACAGGAGGCAAATGAAAGGGTTTTCCTGACACTAGTCCCGTAGGATTAGTAAAACCAACTAGAACTTTCTGCTGTCCTTTATGGAGGCTGTGGGATGCTGAGCCTCAGGCGTGGTGTTGGGAAGCTTTTTGGCCATGGCCCAATTTTTGTGCTGAAGGACCCTGGGGGAGCACTCCTCAAGCCAAGATGAGCAATGGCAATCAGAAAGGATGGATAAATCAGGAATGAACATCAAGTCCAAGTGCCCGTGGTGGCTGAGGAGCAAGGAGGAGGTTTCCTTCTGCTGTATCTGCAAGAGGCTGTGTCATCCCCAAAATAAGGGTTAACGACCCCTCACTTCCCTTCCGGATACCCACCTGTCATGGACTGGAGGTCGGGGCAGCATTCCTGCTGATGCTCCATGTGGCATTCCCTTCTCCTGCCCTGTTTAATTCTCCTTGCACGAGATCCGTGCAGCAAGGGATGAATTTCAGTCATAAAGATTGCCAGACAGCTCCCGACTTTCACACCACGGGGAAAGGAGCAGCCTGCCGACGTGCTGTTCCAAGGTGCCGCAGTCTCTCATCCCACACATCCTAAATCCCCCGACTCCCTAAAACAATGGCAGCCTTCCCCTGCCAGGTCTCCTCCAAACCTGCTCTGTGATAAAAAGCCCTGCCTAGTGCTGTCATTAAGAAACTATTCCAGCAATGCCTGGGCTCCCACTCGGCTGCCTCAACACACAAACCATATTTCCCATTTATTTGTTCCGTTTGTTTATTTTACTGGACCACCCCATGAACCTGGGAGAAACACGCTGGAAAAAAAAATTATAGCAACGCCAACTATTCTGGGAGATACACGAGCCCCTCCATGTTTATCAGGTTGAGGGCACTGTATTTTGATGTCAATAAGCAATTTTTCCAGCCCGGTCTCCTGCCCGACCCTTTTAATCCATCAATATATTATTAGAGATAAAGTTGGTGGAAGCCTGCTGCAGTTAGAAGATAAATGACATCTCTGAAGTCAGGCATTAAAGACTAGATTAAGGCCTTGTGACACCGTTTTCAGTGCTCATCTGTGCACTTCTGTTCAACCTATCACACTGAGTGACAAGAAAGAAAAATAATGAACTGGGCCAAGGAAAGAAGAAGGGAAAAAAAAAGGCAGAAAGAGAGAGAGATTTTTTTCCCTCCTAACACACAAACTACATCAGTTCACACTCAGGATTAGACTGTATTTAAAAAAAGGGGAAGGGGGAGGCTGGAACTGGATGGTACTATACAGATTAAAATAGGAGAAAGGAGAATCTGAATGAGGAATTTCAGTTTGGTTTTGTCCTGGGTTTATTTTATTTTATTTTTATATTTCATTTCATTTCATTTCATTTCATTTCATTTCATTTCATTTCATTTCATTTCATTTCATTTCATTCTTTAACTATATTTTTTTTTGTTCATTTCAGCCTTTAATTTCCTTCCCTTTCTTTCTTTCATTTTATTTTTTTTTCCTTGCAGGAGTGACCTAGTTGAGTTTACAGGATCCTAAGGGTTTTGTCTGGAGCTAAAGCAAATCCCATTTAGGACCAAGGAAATACATCCTTTCCAGAGACCAAGTAAAAACGTCCACAGACGGAGACCTCCCCTCCCTCTCTCCATTACATCCTTTGTCTTGGCGCAGTCGTGGTGATGCTTTATTGGAGTGGGTCACTGCTGATTTTAGAGACGCGTGTGCACGTCCAGGTTTTGTGTTTCAGAATGGGTAACCCCACCCTTTCCTTCACGGGCACAGCCCCTCAGACAAAAATGTTCCCAGTGATTTTTCCAGAGCAGCCAAATGCTGCCGAAGATGGGTGCAGCTCTTCTGTGGCCTGACCCATTCCCTTTGTCCTCCCAAAACCCAGGCTCCTTCCAGCTGTCCCGGGCTTTGAGCAGCACTGATCCCTTGGCTGAGCATCCTCAGCAAGGGCATCAGGTTTCCACCACCACCCTGTGGTGGGGAGGTCTTTGTCCTGTCCATGTTGGACAGAAGATGACAAGTCAACCCAAGCGTCCTTCTCTGCACTGGACCAAATCCAAGGCTGTTCCAGGCTCTAAAAGGGCTTGGTGATCACATATGGTGTGCCGAGGCTGCCTCGAGAAGGGCTGTCGTTGTTGTTTGGGGTGTCCCATCGTGGTGACAGAGACCCGGCTGTGGAGGTACAGCTGGTCAGGAAGGTTCTGAGAGACCTACAGAAAACAGGGCCTTGAGGTCACTGTCAGGGACAGAGGGGAGCAGAGCTGGGTCTAACCTCGCTCTGGAGTGGAAGGGAAGGGAAAGGTGCAGTTGTGTGTGGGAGTGGGCGTGGGCCCCTCTGTGGATCTCTTCACCCTGACCCACTGACTCCCACTGCGCTTGGCTTCTTCTGCTGCCAGACACCCAGCCTTCGGCAGAACGGGTGGTTTGGGGGGGTGGTCACCCTGGTGGGAGAGTGGGGAGAGACACCTTGCAAGGGGTCTTTTCCCACCATTTGGGACAGGTACCCGCTGGGAGACCCTCAGTGGTGGCAGAGCAGAGCAGCCGGTGCTGGATCTCTCCTGGGATCTCTCCCGCCCCGCCGGGGTCTCCGTTCCCTACAGTCTGTACATTGCTGCCGTCTTCTCCTTTTGAAGATATTTTTTAATGTCTTAAAAAAAAAAAGATTACTTTGTTACAATCATTCAGCAAAGGTTTCTGTGCCTGTAGAAAATATTAATAGACTATTATGAGGTCCTACAACTAATTTTTCCACACATATCATCTGTCTTTGCATGGTTATTAAACTCCAACAATATTTCATGCAATGCTTTCCTGCTAAATTAATTTGGTTTCTTCTTCTCCTGCTTCTTTTTTTTTCCTCCTTCCACAACCTTTAAAATTAAATTGAATCTTCATAATTATGGCTTTTTTTGTTGTTCCCCATATCTTTTTCTTTTCAATTTTCCTATCAAAGTGGCTATACAGTTTAATAAAGATGTAAAGAAACAGAAATGAAAGTGTAAGGGACAGGAAGGGCTGTGTTGTGATCAGAGACAGGGGGCTCTGGGAGAGCTGGGGAATTCTGGAAAGGGTAGGATGGAGGTGAGCAGGGAGCTGAACAGCACCTTTCTGGGCTGGCTCCAGCCTTCATGGAAAATGATGTGGTAGAAGTCATTGCTAGGAATGACTCATCAGATGGGAACATGGAGAAAGTGTGTTCCCAGCAGGACTCATCCTGATTCATCCACGAATTTGGGGCAACCTGCGGTCACTTGCTGCTCCTTGGAAGCCGAGGTGGAACAGGAGGCATCCTTAGGGCATCCAATGCTCCTGGATTGCACGAGGGAATGTCCCATGTGCCTGCAGATCCCATAGGATCGCCAGATCCCATAGGACTCTGGGGCCCTCCGGGGGTTATCCAGGCCACAAATTCTCCCTCTGGTCTCCCTCTACTTCACCACTTCCCAAAAGTCTGGAGACAACCTCAGCAAGGCTTTGCTTGAACTGGAGGAGGATCTGGCACAAGGGCCTGGCCCAGGGATTGCTGATGTCCTCAGATACCCTGCTGGAATCTGACTTTTAATCTTTTCTAAGTTTAAACTGAGCAGAGAAGTTCTGTGTGCCTGTGGACAGGTCTCCTGCCTGGCAAAGTTTGGTGAGACTCCAGCTGAGTTTCATTCTCTTTCCCAAGGATATCCAGTGGATCTTCTGGGAGATGCTCTCCACGGAGATAAAATGGTCCATCTGCATTAATTATTAGTCTTCATAAATCAGGGATTTTTCCATTTTTTTTTTTCTTCCCTCCTTTTGTCTGGGAAGTCTTCCTAAGGAAGATCTTGTCAATGGAGAAAGAGAATAGAGTTATTATTGATAAAGGGTAACTATTCAACTGGAACATCAAAATAAATACATAAAACAGGATTTTTCCCATTTCCTGGAAGTAATATTAACAAACTCTCGCTGGGAACTTGCCCCATGGATGGATACCTGGCACTAAGAAGATCTGATGCTTTGGTGGCCAAATCACTGTGTCAGACATACCTGGAACCAAGGAGAGTTTTGGGGAAGGTCAGATCCACCTAGGATTGGGCAGACTCCAATGGGTACTGCATCCTTTGTGGGACAGACGAGCCACTGATCTTTTCCAGAGGACAAAAGTGGTGGCCAGGCCAAGCAGAATCCAGCTGTAGGGCTTTCAACTCAACTCGGCAGCACCAAGAGGTTTGACTGAAGGTTCATGGGAACTGAACCTGGTGGAAAACGGTCAGTGGAGGTGAGACCAAAAGAGACCGAAGGAGTTTGGTCTCTGCCTGCGCCCAGATGGTGTCTATGTCATGAGCACAGCTGGCCGCCTTTGGCAAGAGGCCCACGTCCCTGCCACGGCTCCTCCAAGGAAATGACTGTTTCCATGGAATGACATGTGCACTCGCCAATAGGTGGCACCAGTGGAACAGAAATGGGAAACTCTATGCAGATTTTTCTGGAGCAGAGGGTGCTGGGAATTCTCTCTTACATGGCTGTAGACTTTCCTACAGAGGAGGTACTGATTCCATTCCGCTATCACAGTGGTAGCCTGCTGGAATCTGGGAGGATGTGAAGTGAAATGGGACAATGGGAATCAACACTAACTGCTGGTGATGCTGCTAAATCTCTGGAATTTAGGGTCACGTGTGCAGAGGAGTGATAAATATTTAACATTTAATAAGGTGATCGGTTCCTATTCATAACTAAGAGGTAAGTTGTTATTCAGATATGGTTCCCATGACCATAGAGAGTGAAAGGAGTAACCTGTTTTCCAGAGGACTCTCTGGAATCTCTAGGCACTGGATACCTAGCAGAGATGTGGTTCCATTCAGGAGGGACTGAACCTCCTGCTCCAAATGACTCCCGATGGAGCAGGAAGGAACCAAATATGAGGTAGAGGACTTTAGACAACTCTGGTTTTGCCTCATGGACTAATTCCACCGCCATGTTTCAGCTCTCTTCTCCAAACTGGTGACATCTACAATGTTTTGAAACTTCTGTGCAGAAAGGGCAGGATTGTGGGTCAAGCCCCCCCCTCTTCCAGATTACACCATCACTCCACACCATTCCAATCACTACTGAGATCCCACCTGGGTATTAACATTTGGTTTATGCCATGAAATTTTTACAGTTTAAAAGCAGTAGCCCTGTTTCTCAATGTTTTAAAGATGATGAACATTATCCTTCACATCCCTTTGCTCATCAGCCATGTGTTTATGTACCAAGCATCTGGCTACATTATTATTTATATTGCAGGAGACTACACCAAAAAATCCCTCAACAACCTCCAAGGAAATCAAAACACATTTGGGCCAAACCGAAGCAAAATGCTAATTTTTCCCCTATGAACGATTGCCACGGCAAAATATTTACTGTTCATGATGATTCAGGTTTCTCCTGCTGAGTTTTTACTGTGAGATTTACAGGCGTGTTTGCATTTATAATATGTCAGAAGTTCTTCAAATTGCGACAATAGTTCATTAAGGAATAATTTAGTGGTGAGAGATGAAAAACACGGAAAACTAAGAGCTTTGGTAGTTTAAGGCTTGTAAAGCCATGCCAAAATGAACTGATTGTTCCCTGTTTTTCCCATTGCTGCTGCCAGTGCTTGTGTTGCAAGTTGCAGGGTGGGTGGGGTGGCAGCAGGGGGGTGGTTCTGTTAAGTTAGATCAGGCTACTCTAAATTCTGTGTAAAACCGGTTACAAGTGGACCTTGAACACCTGCAGGTGTTGTCTGAGGAGGTGAGGGAAGAAATCCTGTTTGCCATTTTGGGGAGAAGGTGGTGTCCTCCTGGATCCACCTGGTCCATCAGCATGGGGGTGGCACAGAACACAGCCCAGACCTCGTGGCTGGACAGGTCATCATGGTTGGTCTTGGAGCAGGCAGAGGTCAGGTGCTGCCAATGTTCCTGCAGTTTTCCTCTCTCCTGATTGCAGGTTGCAGGTCATTTGTTCATCTCAACCCTGCCCAGCCATGCATGGAATCCAGGATGCTCTGGTGGTGCAACCCTTCACTTGTGCAAAACTCATTCCCTCCTGATCATGCTGAATTTAGGCCTAGGTTTGAAAGACTTTTCTTAAAGAAACCCTGGAAATTAAACACATACTCAGAAACCTCTTTTCCTTTTGGTGTGTGGATCCCTTCTGCACCCCAGCATGGTCTCTTCCCTTCCCACAGCACCAGGATGTGCCGTGTTTCCCTCTGGCAAACACCCATCCCGTTCCGCCGACAGCCCCAGGCACCGTGTGAGAGACAGCCCTCTGAATAAAATGTCATCAGGAAAACAAACCACATAATCAACTGCAAAAGCTGGTCCATCACAGAGAGAAAAAAAATAGAGGCTCTCTTCAAACATAATACAGAATCCTGGGAAAGAGCATGTCTTGTCTGCCGAGGGGGAAGAGCGGGCACGGGGCTGGAACGTTTGCAATCAGGTTCTCATCAGGCTTCGGATCTAGCTCCATTTTCTCCTCAGCATTTAACAAATCAAGGAAGAAATGCCCCTGCCTGGGGTCAGAGATAAATCTTGCACCCTGGACAAAGGGTAGATCTCCTTGTCAGTGCACTGATTTATTGTGACCTTATAGTCAGACTCTCTAATTTCTGAAGGTGGCTATAGGTGCCACTGGTGATTTGTTTCCTCTCTCGATACTCTCAGACTGCTCAGCACTGGGGACTATGGTGGGCTCGTTGCCCATCTCTCTGGGGACAAGGTTTGGGTGGCTGGATCTCCACCTGGGTCAGCTCTGCAGGATGGTTTGGGTGGAAAATGGGTTTGCTGTGTGTGAGAGCTGGGTCCCCAAGGCAGACACCTCCCCTAAGGCCATAGCGGACAGGAGAAGAGCTGGACGGGTCTTGAACAGGTCTGTGGGGAAGGCAAAGCCCAAAGCTTGACCTATGAGGCCTTGGAGGAACCACCCTTTGGTTTTGCTCCCACTGCTGGTTTGCCCAGCACATGTGCAGAGGAATACTGATGAACTGCCAAAGTGAAGGAGCCAAATCCCACCCGGTCGCTCAGCCCAGCTGCAGGTAAAAATTGATTTAGTGGTTAACTTAGGTTTAGTCTCCACTCACCGACCTTTCAGCCTTCCCCTGCTCTTCAACAGGAAGGTGCCCCCAAGAGCTGAAGTCTCGCTTTTCTTTCTGACAGAGTGATGGGGTTGTGTCCCCCATCATCTTCCCATCAGCTTCTGTCCCCCAGCCCTCGAGCCACCCTGATGCCTTTGTGTCCTCAGCAGCTGCTCAGTGTCCTTGGTGAAGCTGGACCCACAGCTGGACATTGTCCTGTTCCTGCCCCAAGGCCCAACCCTGAAATAAATCCCTTCCTTGGCCATCAGCCCTCACTTACTCCCCCAGGCTCTCTGCTGGCACTTTGCATCCGAAAAGCGGCACCCAAGTTTTCGGGGCAGATTCGGAAAGGAAACTTTTAGTTTGCCCTCACTGGGTGTCTAAAGGGGTTGAGGCACCACCCTCTCCACATGGATGTTACATCCCTGCTGTGGTGGGTGTGCAAACGGGCGGATGTGGCAGGGGTTTCCATTGCTGCCTCTGAAAGTCTGGATCTCCTTAAACCAGCACAGCTTTTCTGTCCATGCATAAATTGCCTGGTACCTAAGCTACCTAAAATATATTTCAGAGAGCTTGGTACAGCAGAGCCCTGATCTCTGTTGGAACTCTCCTTGTGAATAATGGCGAAAATTTATTATATTATATTTATTTTTGGAGGGGAAAAAGTCAGGGGGAAGGGTATTTATCTGTATTTTACACAGTGCCTTTAAAACACAGATCCTGGCAATGCAAATTCACGTTCCAGGCAAAACTCTTCCGAAGCTCATTGCTTTGTGCAGCAACCCCCAAGCCCAGCACTCCCCTATCTCTTTCCTCTATACAAACATACAAAGGGATAATAAAATAGCTAAGAAGCAAGAGCAGTAAAATTTCGTGCCCTGAGGGGAAAAATGGCATATATTGCCCTGAGCCTTTAGCTGAGGCCAAAATTTATATAGAGAGACTTGGGAACTATTTTCTTTCCTAGTGCAATATTTTACCTCTATTGCCCTCAGATCCAGTCAATATTTGTATAATATATATATAAAAATAACCTCAGATAGATGGATAAAACCCAAGCAAAATTCACCTCGGAAAGCCTTTTATTCCAACTGGAAAATTGCCCTGCAAATGTGCTCCACACAATACCCACTACTTCACTTGGAAGTGACAGTTGCAGCTGTTAACGCAGCTACATTATCTCATCTTGGGAGACAAATTCCGGGCCATATTTCACTGTAGCCTCGTAATGTATATATGCCCTAAAGACTGCTCCAGCCAGATCTGTCTTGCTGTATAGATTTCAGATAGGGATGTATACTTCCCAGGGTTTTTCCCTTCCCCCGGGTTACTCGGGGAGTGCAGGAGGTTAATAAAACACCGCAGCATTGCCGTCATCACGCCTGTTTTGGCACAGGAAGCAGGAAGGAGAGGAGCCCACCACATCCTACTCCAACGAGGAGGGACTCCTCGGAGTTGTGCTTCACCTACACTCAGTGGTACCACGGGCGAGGAGATGAGGGAGAAAATGGCAGGGATTTGTTAATTCCCGGCTTTTCCATGCTCCTGCCCCTACCAAGCTTGGTGGCTGATTGCTCCAGCTCACGCCTGGCTCCCGGTGGGATTTCAGAGCTGTTCCTCCTTGTTAACCCCACATCCTATTGCAAAGCACAACTGGGGGTTGTAATGAGGAATTCTGGGACTGTTAGGAAAGAAAATATGTAAGTAGGGGGAAAAAAAATCATCCATTAGGATTTTGAATAGTCTCATGAGTCTCGCCATTATTTGAGACACTTAAGATCACTTGACAAAGCCCTGGAGAATACACAGAAAGCTAGACAGGGACCTTTGATGGATTTTTTAAACTATCTAATGCGCCTTTTCCAACTCTATCCACTAAAAAATGACTAATCGGTTGCTGTTCTTCATTACCTCGATTATCAGAGTGTCCTGAAAACGCCCGGCGCTCCGGCATGCGAGATGCGGTCTCTTCATCCCCAGCTGAGCAGCCCTGCCCACTTTCTGCCATTAATTTTCAAGGCAAACATCTGTGCCACGTGCTGCTGGAGAGCGTCCTGCCTGAGGAGCCCCTGTGTTTCTGCTCTGGGTAATGCCGGACCTCTTCGTGGGGAGCTCGGGGGGTGGGAATCGCTTCCCAGCTCCAAGAAAATCACCTTCAGTAACCCGGGTAGCTCATTGTGCTATAGTTGGAGCAATAACTGCCTGCTGTGGATCTGGGATAATGTGGAAAATGAAGGCTGGCTCTGGCAGGAGGTCACTTTTTCATGCAAATGTAGAATTTAGCCCTCCATGATTTTGCAAAGGTTTTGGGAAGGGGTGAAGTGGAAGAGAGTCTTTTTGCCTAGCAGAAAGTGCATCATCTCAGTGATTTTTCAGCCCATGGGCCTTCCAACATGGCTTTGTAACACCAAAAATCAACCATCACACAGAGATGGAGAAGACTGGTAATTATCAAGGAGCTGCCCCATCCCTGGAATTGTCCAAGGCCAGATTGGATGGGGCTTGGAGCAACCTGGGATAGTGGAAGGTGTCCCTGCCCATGGCAGGGGGTGGAACTGAATGATCTTTAAGGTCTTCTGACTCAAACCATGCCGTGATTCCATGAAAACCCACGTAAGCACTGAGGGCAGCTCCCATGGAAGGGATGAACCAAGGAAAACCAAAGCTGATGAGCAGCTGTACTCACACAGCTCCTGCTTGATGAGGCGAACACGGAAGAAGTTTACAAGTGGCTCTGAGGAAAGTCAAAAAAAAAAAAAAATCAAGGAGGCATTTTTATCTGGCTAATTTTCTTTCCCGGAATTAGTTGTGTGAATGGAGAAACCTTCTGGAGCAGGAAGTGAGAAAAGCCTTGGACGGAGTGACTGCGCCTCCCAGGCCCTGAAATTTAAGATCTTTATAAATGATCTGTTAAAACTATAGTGACGATAAGCTTATGAATCATGATCTATATTAATCAGGGCTGCTGATACGGAAAGATTAATTGAAACGTGCAGTTCTACACAAATGATAAAGTGGTAACAATTTAATATCAGACAAGGAGAGTGAAGAAATTACACTCCAAGCTTCATGCATCATTACTATGGATATTAATATTTTACACAGCGCAACAGCATCGGGAATCATAATGAAAATCCATAACTAGTGCACAGACATGATTAAATACAACAGTCTTTAGGTGCTGTTTGGTGACGGGGGCTTAGCCATATTTCACTCCTGCTGCCGGTGATTCGAGTGATAGAGTCTAGACGTGGGTGATTAAAAAGTGTTCCTCCTAAAGGCTGTTAACCTTTTACTACTGAAATGAATTTCTTTGATTTTTAAATTATGCCGCTCACTCTGTGGTGTGGGCTGGTTTTTTTTTCCCAAATCAAAACCTTGTCCAGAATATCAATGGAGTGGCTTCCCCAGGTAGTTGACAAAGCAGAAGTGGAGCACCAGGAAGCAACCACGGAGGGGTATTTAAGGGTGGGAAGGAGAAAGGGAGATGAGGGGGGGGAGAAAACAGGTTAAAAAAGCAGGTTTTCAGTGCTCATCATTATAGTGGTGCATATATTAGATGCAATACCTGGAGCTGTGGAGGGTCATAAAGGTTTTATCCGCGGAGTGCGGAATGGGCGCATTACTCACAAGTGGCACCGGAGCGGTGAGTTATGCGCCTCATTCCCAACCCGCACCCATAAAAACTTTATGCTGCACCACGCCATGACGTCTGTGCTCGCTGGGGATTCATCAGCTCTAATGGGGCTGGATCAGGCCCTGAGTGAAGTGCAGAGAGAGGAGGGAAGTGAGACCTGACTCAGCACTGGGAAAAAAACCTCTTTATTTGAGTAACGCTCGGCCACCAGTTTGAACCCCCCCAAGCTCAGAGCTGGACAAAATGGCATCTTTGAAGAAATGGCATCTGCACTTTCTGGAGAGATTAGGAGGGACCAACCCACTCCATGCATCATTTTAGCTGCTAAAAATCATGGAATCATGTAAGGGTTGGAAGGGACCTTAAAGATCATCCAGTCCCAACCCCCTGCCATGGACAGGGACATCTCCCACTAAATCAGGTTACTCAAGGTCCTATTCAACCTGGCTTTGAACACTTCCAGGCAGATTTTAAGTCCAGCAGCTCATGGTCTTGCCATCTTGGACTACACTGGGGGTGTTTTGAGATGTCCCACCCATTGTGCCTCATCCATGGTGTGGGAAAGGGGATGTGCCGTGGGGTGTCGGCCTGAAACCCTGCAGTTCCCAGGCTGTTGATGTTGGGAGCAACCCATGAGAGGAAGTCCCACATATCAGAGAGGGTTTGGAGATGCCATATGGCTCAGGGTGGTTTAGGTGGCACCTGCTTGAAAGCAGTTGTAGGTCTGAGACTGGCAACAGTGCAAGGGAATGTAAATCCACTCAAAGTTCCAGCTTGTGCCGCTGGAAGTTTGATTTCTTACAGGTAAAATAAAGAGTGAGCAGTTACCAGCAATCATGATCCAATATTGCACATTCCAGTGGACATGTAGAGCCCACTAACTCAAAGTTCTTCCCTGGGTTTTGTAGAATCAAGATGTTTCACATTTTCTGGGACTCTTGATTGATTGAAGGCTGGTAGGTCCAGTCTCAGGTGCTGTGTCAGAGCCCAGAGGTCACAAATTTCAGAGATGAACTTTGTTTGGCCCATTTCTCAAAGCCCCGTTGCTGGCTGTGATACTCCCTGGTATTCTGCATGTTGAAAAAAACAGGAGGAAAAAGGAAAAAAGAAATTAAAAAAAGGAAGAAAGAACAAGAAAAAAAGGAAAAGGAAAGAAAAAAGGGAAAAGGAAAAAAGTAAAACAACAATATATTAAAAAAAAAAAGATAAAAAAGTAGAAGAAAAAATAAGAAAAAGTAATGCAAATAAAAAGAAAAAAAGGAAATTCTTACCTTCCATAGCTGGAGAAAAATTCATCCATCTCTCCAGCTGCGGTACAGACATTTCTGGATTCGGTACTTTGGTTCCTTAGAAAGACCCCCAAAGCAATTTTTGTTTTTTCAGGAGAAAGGAGATCAGCTTTTCCCAGGTAGCAGAAAACTCTCTTCTTGATTAACCCCCCACCTGTGAACATGTCTGGAATTTGGATGTCCTTTCTTCTGTGGCATTCATGACAAGTCACACACTTACTCAGGAGTGCCAACATCAGAACCAAGGAAGACAGTCCAGGGGTAGCAGGCAGGCACAGATCAAAGGATTCTGGGGACATTTAATCTCAGTTGTCGTGTTTTGGATAAGAAATGGAGAAGCCTGGGATTTGGAAAGGCTTCCAGTGGCCAGGGTCTTGGGTGTTGACTTTGGTTTGCCGACAAATTTCAGTAGACAGTGCCCAAGTCATGGACTGGAGTAACCACAAAGGGCAGGGCAGGCCATAGGACCCATAAATAGTGTGGGTGCACGGGAGAATTCCTGAAGGCCATCAGGAGATGCTTTGCTTTGGGGGAAGAGAAGCAGGTGGCCAAACACCAAGGTGTTGGGCACAGCACATGTGCCAGGCTAAGAGGACGTATGACAACACACAAAGACACGGCGAGGGGCTGCGAGGAGAGAGGAGGGTGGAAAAGCTTTGGTGCTTCCCTTGGCACTTGAATTTGGGATCCTTTGGATGCACCTCACCTCCCCCACTCCCTCCAGAGGTTTGCAAACACAAGGCTGAGTGGGAGCAGCTCCTAATCAATGACATTAATTAATAGATGAATGGCAGAGAGGCGCGAGTATTGCCCCACAAACGAAAAGCAAATCCCAGCCAAGGGAAAAAACGGCAAAACTGTAGCAATTTCTACTCCGTTACCCTTGAGATTTGGCTCCAGATTCAAAGGATAGGCAGGCGGAGAGGGAGGTTGGGAGGAGGCGGGCGGGGGGGAGTTGGCTCATATTCTGCTGTGACCCAATTCCATACAAAGCATCCTGTAACAAAACACGTCTCTATCTACAAAGTACAAGTAATCTTTGTTTTCAGTACAATACTTATCTGCATTTAGACCGACGATGGCAGCGCTTGGCTTATTTTCATGGATCCAGTTATCCTTTTTATCCCTGTGAGCGTGTGTGTGTGTGTCTGTCTGTCTGTCTGTCTCCTCCTCTCTGTCCTCCTCGCTGTCTCCTGTGCCCCTGCCAAGCCAGCGACGCTCATAGGGTGCTGTTACACATCAGCAGAGGTGCAAATACTGAAGGTCACCACCAGTTCTGGGCTTTTGGGATGCCCAAATTCTTTGGTGCCTTGGGAGAGGGTGAGTTTGGAATCTAGACCTGACCTTGTCTAAACACATCCTGAAGAGCCCTTGAGGTGCCACCATGAAATGGGAAATACTAGAGAGAAAAGATCACCCTGAGGGATGTCTCAGAGCAGTATCGCAGACCCCCAGGGTCCCAGAGGGTGGTCTCACATCAAATCCGACTGTCCCAGTCGTGTTGGAGTCTCTGGTTGTGCTAAAGGGGGATGATATGTCACCAACTCCCACCACGGTTTCCATGTTTTCCAGTCATAGAGCAGGTCATACCCGAGAGGTCTCTCCTCTTAAACTGGTGGGAGAGAGTTTAAGAGAAGAGTTTTTCTCTCCGGGTCACAAAAGAAATGGGTTTCCAGGCCACAAAAGAAAGGGGTTTCCAGTCTAGAAGATGCCCCACAATTTAAGGAATCGCCAGGGTGACAGCCTTCGTGCACACAGCAAGGAAGAGTCACTTCCCACTGGAAAAGCATTCCCTGGTCCTGGTAGTGACACAAATGGGATTGGAGAATTGTAAAGCCCCCTCAAAGCTTTAAAGTCAGTGAATCATGACAAGAAGTTGTGAGTGCTTGGATGCAGAGGCATCATCCAGTTGGACTTCCCCTCCAGGAGGTGCCTCCATGGGAACTCATCCCTCTGCCCACCAGCCATTCATCCTTCTTGGAGCATTTCTTCCTCCTCCCTCTCGGCTCTGTTGTTCCAGAGCACTAACACAGTCCCCAGCAGCAGGTCTATGGATATTTTAGGAGTGTTTCCCATATTTCACAGAGAGGGAATTAAGATGTAGGAGGTAGAGGTGTCCTGCCCAAGGTCACCATAGGAATGAGCTGTTGAGGGAAATTTTTACATGAAACCAAAAACGGTATCAACAACGCTCACCCCAGGTTTGGGAACCACAACCTGTGCAGGAGGGTTGGAGGGTGCACAATTATTTAAACAGAAGTACACACTGGCTTGAGAAACATCTTCTGTGGGAGGGTTAGCCCAGCTCAGTGATATTGATTCACCTCCGTTCTTTAAACCATGGCCTTGTCTTTGGTTCAGACCCCCCACTTGCTTACTGTAGTATTTCCTCCATTCAGCTGCTACTGAATTCCAGGTTTGCTTCTTACATGTCCTGCTTAATTTTCTGTGAGTCCAGCCCTGGAGAGTATCTCTATATTAAATAAGAATCAGGATAAACACAGAATGTAATACATGTAATTCCATGGTAATCACGTGTTTTACAGGTGGTTGACAAATTTGCTCAGCTGGAAGTAAATACACTCCTCCCCCTCCCCCTCGCTGCCCATGGCCTCTGTTTGTTTGTGATCAATGCTACCTCCTCCCCTGAGACCCACCTGAGCTACTGCTGATAGGCAGATGACTCCCTTGTTCTGCTTTTCCCACATATTTATGCATTTCCACCTGGTCATTCTTCACCCCTGGAAATGCCTTGAATTGCCTGTCAGCTTTTGGGACAGGATCTCCACGGTTCTTCTTTGCCCCATTGTGGAAATAAAAATGGTTTTGAACCTCTGCGCATGCCTGGTAGGCACAAAAGTAATGGGTGGAGTTAAGGCTGAACATGATTTTCAGCTTAAAGCTTTCCACTAAAAAGGAATGTTTTCTGGAAATAAACTGTGGTTTTCAGTGCATTATAATGGTGCAGTCTGGTCAGATTTGGGGTGGTCTAATGAAGCAATTCTCCAGCCAGTTCTGGAAAAAGCAGCTTCTCATATTCATGTTGGGGCTTTCCTGTAACTATTTTTCACATACAAACCTCACATGAAAATATGTATAAAAACACGGAATGTGTCTGCTTTGAAGTTCAGCTGAAAGGTGGATCTCCTCGTGAGGAGAAATGCGGGAAGATGTTGTGGTTGCCACCAGAACTCTGGGTCTTGGCTCTGTTTGAAGGGGTAAGACCTGCCCGTTCAGCAGGGTCTGAGGTTTTGGGTGGAAAAGGTTTTCTCTTAGAAGGGAATTTTGCTGGGGCATTTCCAGTCTGGTGTTGGTATTTCTGGTGTCAGGCTGATCTTTCCAACATTTCCAGATGGATATGGAGGCTCCTTCATCACTTCAGAAGTATCAGCAAGGAGATGTTGGTATTCATTAAAGGAAGGAAGAGAAAAGGGATTTAAGGACTTTTAAGAATGATTAAAGGTTGATAAAACTTTTAAAAATCTATACTTTTTGGTCGAAGGTAGTGTAGACCAAAACGTGTAAGGAAAATGACAGTTTTAAACACCATTTTGATATGATTTTTGTCTTCTACCATATTTAAAGTGTCCCAACAAACCTTTTCAGGATATGTCAGGGTTTGAAAACAAACGAGTGAGAGACTGCAAGTCAGAAATACAATTTAAATAGGAAGAGGAGGAAAAGTAAAATAAATGCAATAGTAGAAAAACCACCAACAGAGTCAGAATACAACCTGACACCCTGTTGGTCAGGGTGTTGGTAGCAGTCCAAATGAAGAGGTCCTGTTGAAAGCAGTGATCCTATAGAGGAGTCTGGTCTCAGAAGGTCCAGCGGTGGCTGTGTAGCTCTCATCCTCTGGGAATCCTGTGGAAAAGGATCCCTGTGGTGTTCGAAATCTCAGCTTATATCCAGGATGGAATGCTTGGTTCCTCCCTCTCACAATGGGATGATGTAATTTTGTCAGTCATGTGGCAAGGCCTTGATAGGCCCATTAACAGAATATAGTCCGGAGGGAGGAGGCAAGGAACACCGCCCACCTGGTTTCAACAGCTCATGTAGGTGGTAATAGAATACACTGCAACCCAGGACAGGATATAAGCCTGTGTGTGTGTGTACTACTGCAGTCCAAAATACAGTTGTAAATTTTGAAACCATTCTCAACCTGGTAAAACTGTCATCAATATGTGATTTTTAAAAAATCTTCATTGGTTCTTTGACAATGGGAAACAAGTGCTGGCAGAAGAAAGCAAATTATTTTGTTCTTGAGGCCCAGAGTGTTATGGGACAACCGTACCCACCCCTCCATGCTGCATTTTGTAATTTTAATGGACATTAAAAGTGATTGAATTTTTAAGGAAAACTCAAACTGAAAGTGCCTGAGGCCAGGTTGGGCAGGGCTTGGAGCAACCTGGGATAGCAGAAAGTGTCCCTGCCCATGGCACGAAGTGGCACTGGATGAATTTTAAGGTCCCTCCCACCCCAAACCAGTCCATGATTCTGTGATTTTATGGTCTCTAAATACTATATTTTATCATAGCTATATTTATGTGTTTTTCATTTTATAATATGGTTCTCAAAAGGAAAATGTGTGAGATATGTGGACAGATCCGGGGGAACATCCATGGGAAAACAACTCCATCTGGATGTTGGGTAAATAGTGAGCAAAAAGTTGACACCACATCCTTTACAATAGATTCAATCAGGTGAAATAGCAAAGCAGAGCTGATTCTGCTGGGCAAAGAGTGAAGAAATTAATTTAAATGCCCATAAGACGCAAAAGAGATGAAACGTGGAATGAATCAGAGAGGAAAATTTCCATGAAGGTTGCCAGAGCCAGTAGGTTTTGGGGGGTTTTTGTTTTAAAAAAAAAAAAGAAGTTTGGATGGGGTTTGGAGGAACCTGGTCTAGTGGAAGGTGTCCCTCCCCATGGCTGGCTGTGGAATGAGATCAACTTTAAGTTCCCTTCCAACCCAAACCATTCAATGATGATTCTATGATTCTATAAAACTTCCATTTTAATGTATTTTCACTTACTGTGATAAAAATACCCCCTGGCAATTCCTTTTAAACATCTGTAAGTGAGAGGCAAGGCTGAGTCAGGTTGTGGGGTGACCTGGAGATGGCAGGGAAGGAGAAGGGAAGAGAAGCCCATCCCCGATCCCTGAGGAGCTGGGCTGGATGACAATGGAGCTTGGGCTCAGTATGGGCAGAAAAGTGGTTGCAGATCAATCAAAGATGATCTTGCAGGAAATTTTCAGCTGGAAAGGAAAACAGGTGGGATGAGGAGAAGAATAAGATGGTTCCTTCTGCTCATTTCCTCTCTGGACAGTCTTCTGCTGGCCAAAGGGCCACTGAAAGGAGACGGACAATAAATTCGTGGGGACACAAAGAGAAGTAACGGCCTTAAATGCAGCATGGAAGATTTAAGCCAGATGCTCAGAAAAAAACACTGGTGCTAAAGACAGAGAAACACTGGGATAAATTTCCTTGGGAGGTGGCAGAGTGACCAGTGTGGGATGTTTTTAGGAAGCGGTTGGGTGAACATCTCTCAGGGCTGCTTTAGATCTGAGTGATCCTGCCCTGGGCAGGAGGAGGGGATTAAATGGTACCTCATGTCCCTCTCAGCCCTGAATCCTGCACCTCCAAAGCCTTCCCAGGAATTCAGTGTGATGTTGGTGCAAGCCCTGGTCAGATTGAGCCATGGCAGGGTGGGAGCTGGTGGCAGAGGGAGCTCTCAGATTCCATGAGGGGAGGGGGAATGCCAAGATTACTCACGTGGGACAGAAAGCCAGTGGACACAGGATCAGGGTCCTGGCAGCGTGTCCCTGAGCCCTGGGACCTCAGCCTTGGGCTGGGTCCTGTCTCCAGGAGCCCCAGTGACACCAGAGTCCCCAGGACCAAGAATGGGGCCTCCACAACTGATCACACATGGGTAGAGATGACCTCTACACTGCACTTCTCTACAAGGGGACATCAAGAAGAGGTTTGTGGGTACAGAAGAGAGTTCCAAAGACCAGAGCCCTCTTTCATCCATGTATTTCACCACCAAAAAAGCCCCAGGAAAGAGCCCCAGCTCTGCTCCACCCAAACCTAGTGGATTTCATCTCTCTTCCTCCAACAGTTTACTCAGAGATGTTTCAATGTGGGGACAGAGAGCTGGGACAACAATCCCTAAAAATTCAGGATGTATTTGGATATGGAATAGTGCCAAGCTGCGCTTCCACATGTGTGAGAGGGACCATGAAGTTCTGAGTTGCTTCTCCCCACCACACTGGGGTGAGTGGCTTGGGACTTTGGCAGAGCTCTGGTATGCTGGGAATAAAGAGATGGAGCACTTTTCCAAGGGGACAGAGAAAAAGAGACAGAGGGAGGCAGGGAAAGGAGGGGCCGGGGAGAAAATAGGAGAGAGAAAGAGAGAGAGAGAGTGCAGGGAGGAGGGGAAATGAAAGGATATTATTTTTTTTTGTATCTGTCATTTCCCTGCTATCTCCCATATGACTTCTTAATCCATCAGAATGCTGGGAAGATAATGTTTTGGGCGAAATAACATGAGAGAGAGGATAGACTCCCAAGGACCAATATCTTTATTGCTCGGAGGATAAACGGATTATGTCAGCCATTTTCTGTTGCTGACAGCTTTTCTTATTAACCGATTTTATTTTTTAATCTTCCAGGGAAGAAATATGGTTTTATGTCACAATAAAACGCCGGTCACATCTAATTCTGCCCTCAAACAAACAGATTTCTGAAAGCCTTGCAGAGAAATTTGAAATAACTTTAAAGAGGGGGTTTTTGGATAAAGTCTTTATCCAGAGGCTTGTTCAACCGCAGTGTAAAAGGTTTAGAGAGAGTGAGAGAGGGAGTGAGAGAGAGAGGGAGGGAGGGAGAGGGAGAGAAAAGTCCCTCACAGTTGTTTTTCCTGGTTGATCCCTATTAAAAGAAACTCTTCATTGTGGTGTACTCAGGAAATACAGCTCAGACGAAAGAGTCACATGAATGTTAACAAATATGGCTATTTGTGTGGCTTACGCGCCGCGCCGGGCTTAGGGATGTTGTGCGTGACACTCAGAGAATGAGGGAAGCAATCATTAGCATCCCAGCAACCTGCTTAGCCGCCCGCTTTCAGACTCCCCCTTTTGATCTGACACTTTTTTTCCCTCAGTTTTGCTGGGATTACTGGGGAAGATGCTAATAAAGTATCAGCCCCGTTGTAGGCAGAGCGATAAGAAAGTCTGCTCTGGCGAAACTTCCCGCTTGCAAGGCAAGCAGCCTTTGGACTTGTTGCTGGGCTCCCAGTGCAGACCTGGAATTTGGGAGGGTTTCATTTCATTCCCTTTTTCCTTCCCCAAGCCCCCCAAAACCCCCTTCTGCAGACGGATCCTGCATATTTCTTTCAAACCCACCCAATGCATCTCCTGCAGGGATTTAGAGCAGGCTCCATGGAGCTGATCATATCCCAGTTGCTCACGGACATTTTTTTTCTCGGTTGGCTAAGGGAAATAGAGGGGAGCCAAGCCATGCCCAACCATTCCCCAGGGAGGGTTTGCTCCTCTGCCTTTCCCCCTTTGTCTTTTTTTTAGGAAACACATCTTCTGCTGCTTGGAAATACTGGTTTTCACACAGCAAAGGTTTTAAAGGTCTTTATATACACTGAAAAATGAACATCTTGTCTCTCAGCACCCTTTTCTTGGCCCACTGAGGACCCTAAAACACCAGCTATCATCCCAAGGAGAGCTCACAAGGAATTAAATCTCAGCAGCATCTATTGGTGTTGTTCTCTTATTGGGTTTTTGGGGTTTTTTGACTGTAAGTTCCTGCTGTGCTGGGTCCTACAAAAATATGTCTTGGCAGGCTCTCCCCCTCCTAAAGAGCTTAGAGTGGGACAAAGACCAGAGGCTTTCAGAGCTTTAGTTGTACTGGTGACATGCTGGGACACCCAAAAAGAAATGCCCTGCCTTCTCTATGAGGGGCTTTCCTAGCCTGGGAGGGGGCAGTAAGGGAAAGTAAGGAATGCACAGATACAGGAGTGTCAGGAAACACATCCCTGTCCATGGATGACCCACGGAGGAGGGATGGTTTTCAGGTTCCTCCACAGGGTTTGCCAGCCTGGTTCTGCTGGCAGAGGTTTGCAGGCACCATCTCCTGTGTGCTGTCTGCATTCCCAACATCCTCCCACTGCACCTCATCCACATCCCAGACTCTCTCTGCCCAAAATATTGGGTGTTCCAAGCCAGAGTGACTTTGCCTGGATGTACCAGCACTGTCAAGCTCCTGAGCTCCATCCACCACACCCAACAAGGATCGAGATAAAACTGGCCCTGGAGTAGAAAACTGCCCTGACCACAGAGCAGAAGGTGTGAAGCCAAAGCCACCTGCTCCGACCTATAATCCTTTAAAGGCAGATGGAATGTCCCAACCTGGGATCGCCTCTTGGAAGTGGGTGCACAAGTAACCCCCTCAAAAATTAGTGAAACACCAGCCTTCTCCTCAAAGGGTGTTTAGGTTGATAAGAAAAAGATGACGAATTTCATGCAGCCTCTCCCCCACCTGGCTCATAACATGCTGGAATGGATGTCAAGAGCTGTCCCAGCTTTTGGAATGCTACTTAGCTCCCTGCTGTGGGAATGGGATCAGCCCTATCCCAGGCAATAGCAATAGACCAGTGCTGCAAAGGGGTCACAGCCAGCCCGATTTCTTGCTAGGGATGCCACTTTCCCTCTTCACCTCTTGGATTTTAGGATGGGTTGTCCTTAAGAGCAGTTGAAGTTTGACAAGTCCCTAAAAAGTAATTTTTGTTGTGTATCTTTTCCCCTGGCAGGGAATACCCCAGGTACAGGGCAGGCAGCACAAAATTTTTTTGTTTGTTTTTCTTTTCACAGAATCCCATAATCACTGAGGCTGGAAATGACCTCCAAGATCATTGAGTCCAACTTTTGTCCAATTGCCACCTCATCACCCAGCCCAGAGCACTGAGGGCCACATCCAGATGTTCCTTGGACACCTCCAGGGATGGGGACTCCAAACCTCCCTGGGCAGCCCCTTCCAATGCCTGACCAAACTTCCCAGGATAAATTCTTCCTAATGTCCAACCTGAAGATCCCCTGGCACAGACTGAGGTCATTTCCTCTCATCCTGTCCCTGTTCTCTGGGAGCAGAGCCCGATCCTCACCTACCTACAACTTTTCCTTGACAACGTGGTGGTGGATCCAGCAGGAAAGATGGGCAGATATTCTCCTGAGGTCCCACACCCTCATGGCCTCGTGTGGGACAGCTCCAGGTTTTATCAAAACAAAAACATATCCCATTACAAAAATGCATTTTTATGGATAAAACCTGGTATTTCCTGAAGAAAACTGTTTTCCCACATGAATAAAATTTACCTTCTTAACAAAAAAAATGTTGGTGGGCAGTGTTGGAAGGAGTAAGCATGATTTGGTCCATTGTTTTCTGGGGTAAAAAGAGAGAAGGAAACCTAGGGGAGGAAGCATGGAAAGTTTAAATCACTATAAATGATCCCACCAAATATTTAGGAATTGTTCCCTGTGAGGGAGGTGAGGCCCTGGCCCTGGCACAGGATGCCCAGAGCATTTGCACCTGCCCAGAGCAGGTGCCCCTGGATCCCTGGAAGTGTCCAAGGCCAGGCTGGAGGGCCTTGGAGCAACCTGGGACAGTGGAAGGTGTCCCTGACTCTAGCATGGAGTAGAACAGGATGGGCTTTAAGGTCCTTCCCAACCCAAACCATTCTGGGATTCCATGATTTCATGATGTCTTCTTCCCTCCGTAACTTGGGACATGATGGGCTGGAGCCTTTGGGCCAGGCTCCACCCAAGACACAGGGATAGAGAGCGTCAAAGTGAAATGAGTTTTTTGTGTGGCTGCACCAAGGTCAAAATATTTTCTGATGACCCTGACCCCTGGCTGGGAATATGCTGAAGAATTTGGTGCTGGGTTCCTGCAATCCTGCTGGTGATCATCCTTCCCTGGGCTGCAGCAAGTCCCTCCACAAGCCAAAACCACAACCCAAGCAGAGACCAAATAAAGCCACATTAATCCCAGCTCCATTAGAAACACAGAAAATAAATAAATGCTGTTTTCAAATGTGGAAAAAGAAAAAAAAAATCAATAGAGAAAGAAATATTATTTTTAATCTTCTAAGAGGTTTTTACAAACAACAGGGAGGGGAAAAATTGAAAGCCATGAAAAAAGACTTGCCAATGTCCTTTTAACCTTTATTTATTATCACTCAGTCCACATCAGCCCCTGACTGCAAGATAATTTGGAATTTCATTTTAATTTCAATGTATCACATAATTCAACACAGCTTTCCACATTTTTTTAGGTTGCTTTTTTTTTTTGTACTAGAAACTTTAAAAATCTCTCTATAGGAAATGCATCTTAAAAAAAAACCCACCCCACAACATAACCCTTCTGCAGCAGTTACTTAATTTATAACATGAAAAGGGTTTGTGCTAAAACATGATAAAAATAAAATCAACAAACTTCAAAAAAGGAATATTCCTTAATAACATGCTTTAGCTTGAAGGGTGCCTGCTCCTCTGCTTTTCTTTGCCTTTGTCTGCTGCTCGCATTAGAGTGGAGTTATTTTGAGCCCGGCTTTTCGGAAGCCTTGCACTGAGCCTTGTTGGGATGTGTTTAATGGCTGGGTCTGGCCTTGCTGAGGGAGCTCGGAAGGAGCCTGGAACAGGCTGGGAGATGAAGGATTGGTGTTACCAACAAGGAACAAGCAGAGACAGCCTGGCAATTCCCATGGGAGTTGTGCTCCAGAACCCTCTACTGCCTGTCAGATCTCCCATGGGAGATGCCTCTGCTTTCCCAGGTCCAGGTGTTGTGCTGTCCTCAACATCTCTTGTCCAGGATGACAGCGAGGTCTGTCCTTCCCTCCCAGTGCCTCCAAGCAACAACAAACAGGGTGCAGGTCCCCTGGATGCTGTTCCTGTTAGAATCATGGGATATCCTGAGTTGGAAGAGGTCCACGAGGATCATTGAGTCCAATTCCTGGCCCTGCACAGACACCCCAACAATCCCACCCTGGCCATCCCTGAGAGTGTTGTCCAATCACTCCTGGAGCTCTGGCAGCCTCGGGGCCGTGCCCATTCCCTGGGGAGCCTGTTCAAACCATGACCACCCTCTGGAGGAAGAATCTTTTCCCAGTACCCACCCCTGACACAGCTCCAGCTGTGTTCCTGGGACATGTCCCAGAGGTCACAGAGAGCAGAGATTGGAGCTGCCCCTCGGGAGGAGCTGCAGATCAGGGTGAGGTCTGACCTCCATCCCCTCTTCTGCAGCTGAACAAGCCAAATGGGCTCACCCACTCCTCATATGGCTGCCCCTGGAGACCCTCCACCATCTTCATATACCGTCCTTTGGATGCTTTCCAATAGCTTCAGGTCCTTCTGATATTATGGCACCCAAAACTGCCCCAGCACTCGAAGTGAGGCCACCCCAGCCCAGAGCAGAGCGGGACAATCCCTTCCCAGGCCTGTGTGGCAATGCCTGATGCCCCCCAGGATGGGGATGTCCCTCCTGGCTCCAGGGCACTCCTGACTCAGATCCAACAGGCCATGGACCAGGACCTTCAGGTCCCTTCCCACAGCTGCTGTCCAGCCTCTCCTTGTCCACTCTGTATTTCAGGGGGACAGGGTAGCCTAGTCCCAGGAGCAGGATCCAGCTCTTGTCTCTGTTCAGCTTCGTTCAGTTGGTGACTGCCCAGCTCCCTCACTTGTCCAGGTCTCTCTGCAGGGCCTCTCTGCTTTCCAGGGAGTCAACAGCTCCTCCCAGTTCAGTACCAGTGGTGAATATCCTCAGCATATCCCTTAGGTACCACTGCCTCCCCCTGGCTTCAAGATCAGGGTTCAGGACAGCCAGAAGAACATTCAGTGATCATGTGCACCCATACCCAAAAATATCCTCAAAAGAGGAGCTTGAGGTGAGGTGGGAGAGAAGTAACTTCTTGATACAAATGGTCCTGCTAATGGATGTCTCGGCCTTGGGCTCATTTGTTGTCCTGGAGCTCCTTCAATTGCATAATTTTTCTTGCAAATCGTGACTAATTTGCAAAAGAACTTCCTTGGACTCGTTCTTGTTTTACTACTTTCTTATTTTCTTTAAAAATTCCAGTGCAATAATTTACTTAATGGGACCTGATGCAGATGGTGCATTTTTTCTGGGTTCTTGGCACTGGCTGTGGGCAGGAGGAATCTCATATTTTCATGTCAGCTCCCCTCCAGAGCCTTGTTTATCAGGGGGCTCCTGAAGTGACAGGCACAATAAGGCTGTTTGTACTCCAAATTGCCTGCAGAGAAGATGGCAGAGACCTGGCAACGAGCAGAGGGACAATAAATTCCTTCCACAGAAAGCTCCACCCCAGCCCTCGAAGCCGACCCCAGCAGCACTCTGAAAGGTGATGGTTTTTCCAGTGCAACCTGGAAAAAGGCAGGAATTAAAATGCTGTTTGACAGCATTGTTGTCGATGCCTTGGTACAGGAACCACACTGTGTCACTCAGGAAAAGTCACCGAGTGGTCCCCACATCAAGTGGTATTATCTGTGACATTCCAGCTGGGGAGGAGAAACCCAGGCTGGACCTGCTTTAAAGCATGGATTGAGTAAAGTCAGATGGGCGTGGTGGGAATGAAACATCTATGGATCTGTGTTCCACTCTGCATAAAACCCAGCAGGGGTTCAGCTCCTGCCCTGACATTCCGGTGTCACTCGCACTCCTGCTCACCTCTCCGTGCTTCTCTCTTGGCTGTGCAAGGAGCTGCAGGAACTCTTGCTTGGAATTGGTGCTTGCCCAGGCTCTGAGCTCCAAGGACCCAGAGAACCATTTAGGTTGGAAAAGCCCTTTGAGATGATCCATAGTCAGAATCAAGGCTGACGTCTTGGGGCAGCATTTCCCTCTGCCCTTGCCTGGCTCAAAGGGGAGACCTGGACACCAAGAGCAGGTTTGTCACTGGTGGAGGTGGACAGAGCCTTACCCCACCTGGGTGGTCTACCCAAAAGTCTCTAGGATGTTCAGGCTCACACACAAGAATTGATCTCCTAAATGCAAAGGGTGGGGAGGTGCAGGGGGCCATAAAACCTCCTGACCACTGTGGGGTCTCCAGCTCCTCACAAGGTGAAAACATCTCTACCCAAGAAGAGAGTGCTCTGGGTCCAGACCCGGGGTCAAGTAAAATAATTCTGCCAAAAAATAAAATTCTGCCCTTGACTCTCTAATAGGTGGAAATTGGCTTCACATCTCTTCTCTAATACATATTGCCTTGTTTAGTAGTCTCAAAAATATTCCTGGGAAAACAGACCTGGACAGTAGGTAATATAAAGAGAAGCTAAAAACCCTAACAAGGCTCTGAAGGACACCCATTCCCAAGCCCCATCACTGGCACGTCCCAGACAGTCCCATTTCTGCCCAGCTCCAAGCCCGTGTCACATCTAAATCAAGAGGAAAGCAATTAGATTTGGCTGAAAATGCTGATTTCTGAGACAGAAATGCAGCTTTTGGAATCAGCAGAATTATCCATGAGCAAATCCCCTTTTTATTGCATCAGAAACCTGTAGGAAAATGGATAGTTTTGTAGGGATAACATGAAATCATTTCAGTGTTCAGATCTCTATGGTGCCCCTGATGGATTGAAACAATGAAGGTCTGCAAAAGCTGAACTTTTTCTTAATTTTGTCCGGAATTTTTTTTTGTTGTCAAGGCAAAAGTTTTTGTTAGCGTGGTCTGTAAAATGAAGAAGAATCTTTTGAGCTCAGGAGCTGTTACACTTTGGAGTGCTCAACCTGCCCCAGCCCCGGCAGAGATGGTGATTTCATGCAATTATTATCCCCCACGCCACACAAGCACGAGCGCCCTGTCCGGGAGCAGAACAGCAAACTCATCATGCCCTATTTAGCAAAATGTTCTGTGCCAACGTGAAATTCTGACCCTCACATTTTATTAAAAGGATTATATCTTAAAGCAAACTATTTCGGTCCTTCGCTAGCTTCTCCCTGGGAAAACTTTCAAGACAATTTTGAGGACCGTGGCAGGATCAAGATGAAACAGTTCTGCCTTTCCATCTTATTTCTTCCAGCTCAGATCTGTTCCTTCCTCCGGTGTGTCGCACCTCGTGGTGTAAGCCTTGATTTGCAGAGGAAGCATCCTTTCCCATGAGCTCACCTTGCTTTTAAATTAACGCTGGGCATTTGAACAGCTTTGGGGATAGTTCTGTGGTGGAGATGGACACAAACACAGAGCTGGGATGTCTCCACCAGGTGGAAGGCGCTCCCAGTAAGTCACCTGCACAGCTTGGGCAGCCAGAAAAACCTCTTCCAGGCCAGTGGTGCTGGGAAGGCAGTTCTACCCCAGCTTGGGTTTGTATCCATTCTGATTAATCATAAAAACATACTGTTCCTATTGTATATAGGATTGCATATGGATGTGGCAGGGAAGGGTGGGGGGGCCCCGTGTTGGGGTAGATTTGATAGAACAGCTTTGTGTCAAATGAATAGGTAGGTTTATTATAGACTTCCCTTGCTCCAAGCTTCAGATGAGAGAAATCCTATAATCCCGCCCTGCTTTAATACTGGATTAATGTGGATTTGTTAATAAAATGCTAGTGAAATCGAGAATAATTTGTAATTAACTCAAACTTCTACTCCCCGTATCATTTTGAATATTTTTTAATAGGGATGAGGGACAGTTTCTGCAGCTGCATGCACTCCAATAGAGCATGGCGAGTCGGAATCCTGCTGGAAAAACCCAGAAACCACTGCATCAACTGGAGTTCATGGCACAGGAAACTCTACCCAGACAATGCAGAACACCAGCCACAGCTCTGCCGACCTTGGGAACCAAATCCTGCCAGCAAAGGCTGCTCAGATGCAAAGTGCCAACACTTCTGGGGGTAAAATCTAAACCATTAACCCCAAAATAAGCAGTGCACAAGCACAAGTAAAACAACAAACAAGTGCCGTAGGAACAGTGCAGGAACTACTTAGCAGGTGTGGCAGATGGAGAATTGCAGCATTAACACCGCCCAGTGGTACCCCTCAAAGCATGGAAAGACCCTGCTCTGTGCAGGTGGATTTCAGACAAGATCCTTTTCTGATCTAAAGTCAGAAATAGAAGATTTGTCCCACCAGCTGGAGTGGAAGGCCATCCATCTCCAAATTCTGCCTCTTGCAACGGTTCAAAAATGAACTAAAATGAGTCATTTGCTCAAAGATGGCCATGCCATGAGGTAGGAGAAAGGTGGAAGAGTGAGTCATGGAAAAGGCAATTTTGCCCTGGGTAATTTTGGGGAAGGTTTGCATCCACTCTACCTAATCACAAAAATATCCTGGTTATCCTATTATATAGGATTGCACAGACCTGCTCTCTCATGGAGCAGGAGGAGAGGGACCAGAGGTGGAGGTGGGATGGTCTTCAAGGAACCACTTGGAGGATTTGTCTTCACTAGACAGAGACCAGTCATGTCCCAGTATGGAGAACATATCCCTGGTCTGGATCCATGGGACAAGGACAACGGGTAGAGGGTCACAAAGGTCAAGTGCTGGGATCACAAAAGCCCCATGGAGTGCTCCAGGTTTAGGACAGAGGGGCTGGAAAATGCCCGTCAGGAAAGGCCCTGGAGGTGCTGGTGACAGTGGCTGGACAAGAGCCTGGGTGTGCCCAGGTGGGCAAGAGGCCAGTGGCCCCTGGGCTGTCCCAGCCATGGTGTGTCCAGCAGGCCCAGGGCAGTCACTGCCCCTCTGTGCTGGGGCCTGTGAGGCACCTCCAGTCCTGGGGACAGTTCTGGGCCCATCAATTTGGGAAGGACATTGAGGAGCTGGAGCGTGTCCAGGGCNGGGGTCGGGCTCGGCTCCCACGGAACAGGGACACGAGGAGAGGCAATGGCCTCAAGTTGTGGAGGGGAGGCTCAGTTTGGACATCAGCAGGATTTCTTCATGGAAAGGGTGGTCAGACACGGAGGGGGCTGCCCAGGGAGGTTTGGAGTTCCCATCCCTGGAGGTGTCCAAGGAAGGCCTGGACGTGGCCCTCAGCACTTTGGGCTGGTGACAAGGTAGGGATCGGTCACAGGTTGGACTTGATGATCTTGGAAGTCTTTTCCAACCTTTGTGATTCTGGGACTCTGTAAGAAGGTGCCATTTACTTTTCCATGGCAAAACCAACTCCCATGAATCAATCTCTCTGACATGGAGCCAGACACGCCCAGCATGAGTGATGCCCAAACAGGCGCTGCAGAAGGACAGTGCTCCAGAGAAAACCAAGGAAAATTCCCTGTCCCATCTAAGCCTGACAGACTCAGCTGGTGCCTCAGGTTGGAACTGACAGTGTTAACCATCCCTGGCTCTCATTTCAGCCTGGCTGTGACCACTTCACCTGGAGCTCTTATTGCCGCCTGCCCTCGCCTGCAGAGCAGCACTTTGGAGACTTCCCAATCATTGACCCTCCCCTTGGATCGGGCTCACTTACAGTCGGGGCAGCGGTGAAAAACCCCAGGAGAGCAGCATCTGTCCTTCATCATCCTCAGCTCTGGCGACAGCCAGCTGCCAGCGGTGGATAACAAAAATAAAGAGGACTTTTATCCTCTAGGCGAAATATTTTAAAGGACTCCTAACCTATAGTTAAGACTTGGTGTTCAAGGGAGGATTTGTTTCATTCTTGGGCTCTGTCTCTGTCTTTCTGTTTCTTCCCTGGCTTTTTTTTCAGTCTGGACACATTTTACAGCCCAGCAGGAATGTTTTAAGAAGAATGATGTGCAGTGCAAAGCTCAGTAATACCCAGTAATACCTGGAAGGAGCCCCTTCTTCACTCAGTTTATAAACTCCTGGCCAGCTGGCCTGCCACTTTGGGCACCACCTCACTTCAGTTATGTCTTTAACCTGTTCCAGCTCCTATTTCAGCAAGTTTGCTCCTCCTTTAGGGGAGAATTCATTCAACCTGACGTGCCTTTCTTGAGAAAGCTGTTAAAAAAGGTCTGTATTTCAGTGGTGAGTCTGCTGTGACATTCCTTGATGGTCTCCTAAACTGCTTGGAGCTTGAATTGGTAAGGAAATACCAACCAATCCTAAAAGATTGTCTGTGGTCCAGCTTGTCCACAGGGCCTAGCTGAGATCCTTCTGCCCCAGGCTTGGCTGCAAAATTCCCCTGGGGATCCCAGAGGGCATTGTTAGATACCACGCGGGTCTGTACAGCTGCCTCCATCATTCCAAGGTGTTTCACTAATTCCCTGCCATTAATTGGTGACATCAAAATCTGAATTTTTTACTACATGGGAGCAAGATGCCTTGAGAAACCGTACCCTGTGTTCAGACCTGCATACAGTCATCAACTATTCAGAAAGGTCAAAAAGTCCTCGACTTTTTAATTCTGGACCGTGGCAGGACCTGAAGTGGATAGAAACCATTCTGTCAAGTGCTGTAGAGCTCTCTCCTGTTCAGGGAACTTGAGAACAAACCACTTGGCACCCAGCTGATCTCTGCTTTCATTTCTGTCCCCAGCGACTCATTGTGCCTTGAGGTTAAATGAGGTATTTGTGTCTCTCCAGTCCATCTGCAGTCTCACCATTTAATTTGGGCCATTCTTCCATGCACCTTTGTTGTCTGCATTCTTCATACTTCTGTTGTGTGCTGGGTTGGGTTTTTCTTCCCCTTTCCCTTCTGGCCCATGGATGGAAGTCTTTGTCTAAGACTGCAGTTTGAAAGGTTTGGAGTTTGGACAGTATCATGCGTGTCAGAAGTGCTTCCTCTTGAAAAGAGAGACTTTGTATAGAGAGACCTTAATAACCTTTTATTAGACCAACAGCTAGAAGAAACGGACAAGTGTTCAGGAGTATGAGCCCCTTTGTATCTCTCCAAAATTCACATTCTCTTTAGAACACTTTGCTTGAAACAGCGTTTACACAAAACCCTTTCACTCTGCTGAGAGACAATTTCATAAAATCACAGAGTTATTTAGTTTGGAAAAGCTCTCAAACATCATCAAGTCAAACCATTCTCACAGAACTGCCAAGCCCAGGACCAACCCTTGTCCCCAAGTGCCACATCCACACTGCTTTTGAATCCCTCCAAGGATGGGGACTCCACCACTGCCCTGGGCAGCTGTGCCAGGGCTGGAGAGCCCTTCTGGGGAAGAAATTATTCCTAATATCCAACCTGAACCTCCCCTGGCACAACTTGAGGTCGTTTCCCCTTGTCCTGTCCCTGTTCCCTGGGAGCAGAGCCCGACCCCCCCGGCTGCCCCCTCCTGTCAGGGAGTTGTGCAGAGCCACCGGGGCCCCCCTGAGCCTCCTTTTCTCCAGGCTGAGCCCCTTTTCCAGCTCCCTCAGCCACTCCTGGCGCTCCAGCTCCTTCCCAGCTCTGTTCCCTTCTCTGGACTCACTCCAGCCCCTCAAAGTCTCTCTCAAAGTGAGGAGCTTCATGATTCCATTTCAGAAGCTTTGCTTCCATGCTTGCCTTGGACTGGAAATAAAGATTTGTTTGCCTTTGGGTTCTTTGGATGTGGAAGAGGAGATGTCCTGCAGGAAAACGTGGCGCTTTCCCCTCAAATGTGAAGCGAGGGCTTAGTGGGTCATAGGGAGTCTCACTAATCTCACCAGAAGCTCTGCAGAAAGTGGGGTATCTGACTTGAGATGTTAGAACAGGTTCTAGAATGGGATCTTCTGACCACAAAACTAGCTTGAAGGAAGGAGGCTGGCTTATCATTTTGCCAGGATATTCCTGGATAACCAGTAGAGCCAGACCAAAGGTGCCCGGGGAAGGGTGTATGGAGAAAATTAAGTGTAACACAGACTGCAGAGGTGATGAAAATATTGGATTATTGGCATCTGTGTGGGACAAAGGGACTTCCTCTGAGTCAAGACTCCACAGGGATATCAAAGGGCAGGACACCCTTGGTAGAACTGGGTCCCCAGGGAAGTGGTGGAGCCACCATCCCTGAATTGTTCAAGAAATGAGTAGATGTGGCACTTCATGATACGGTTTAATGGTGGGATTCAGTCGAGGGTTGGGCTTGGTGGTCTTGGAGGTCTTTTCCCACCTTAAGGATTCTGTGATTCTATTCCGGAGAGATTCCTCCTTTATCCAAAGGTTGTTCCACCCAGTACCAGAAGGACAACATTCCTTTAAGAGACTAATTTGGAATCTCCAGTAATATTCCCCACTCCAGGCTCTTGCAGGCTCTTGTGTGCTCCAGCTTGATGATGCTTGTTTTCCTCTTTGCCCAGCACATCTGATTCCCGCGTAGATCTGAAGGAAAACCAGTGCAGGCTGAGTTCACAAAAGCTCTGCAAACCAGAAAAAAAGGCAAATTATTTTCTATATCTCTATCATGGCTTCTCTTATTCATGTCGGCTCTAAATTATGTGGCAATGATCTTTCTAATCTCTCTTTGCATGGACGTCTTTCCATGCCCTTAATCATTTCCTTTGCCCTCCCCTAGACCTTTCCCGTGTCTGCATTCCGAGGCAGGGACGTTGGAATAGGGAACATTATTCCGAGTGAATGTGTATCATAGAGTTCTGTAATTCCATTATTCCATTACCGCGTTTTCAGTATTATTCCTTCTTTTTGAATACAGCCTGGCATTTCCTTGGTTTTCTGGATCACCAATGCATTTCAAGATTGCACTGAGCTCTTGGCAAAGACAACCGGGATTTGTAAAAACAATGTGCAAGTTTTTGTAGTTTCGGTTTTTATTTGATATATTTTTTCACGAAGATTCTCTGCTTGGGGCCCAATTTCCAAAAAAGGAATTCTCAGTGCTAGAAAGGGCAGGTCCTTTCCCAATGGTTCTTGCTGAGCTCTCTGCTGTGGGATGGGAGAAGGTCAGACACTTCTGCAGATTTTCTTCTCTCACTCTGAAAGATTTGGTCTGCTTTCAGATTTTCCAAGGGAATTTAAAGTTGGAACCACCATATTTTTTGGCATTCCTTTGACTGCCTGGGGCAAAGAGATTTAGAGGAGGTTTCTATGGGTGATGAAACAGGCAGGTGAAAAGCCAAAGGACATTAAAAATCTCTATTCTAAACCCAACATTCTCTCCTTTAATTATTGTCAGCATAAACTGAGTCATTCCCATTTTATAGCAGCCTGAGGAAAAACTCTTTCCTGAAGGAATTGTGCAGGGAAGGAGTCATGTATCCAGTGGGAGGTTTGCTTTGTTTAACCTCTAAGGCTGTCTCCTCTTCTTCTCCAGGATAGGAGAGGAAAAATTCAGCTGGCATCTTCAGCTTCTCTTCCTTAACATGTGCTGAGAATAAAACAGCTGGGGGTGGATGTGAGAGGCAGCTCAGGGAAAAGAAAATCTGAGCTTCCAAGAGCTCCAGGAGCTGGCTCCCTCCCAGCCACGTAACCAGTGGCTCTAAGGAGGCACTGGACGTTTCAGGAGGCTTTCAGTGAGGTTTTAATGCCCTTAAATGCATGGAAAGACAGGGATCATGGAATCACTTAATCATTGAGGTTGGAAAAGATCTCCCAGATCATGGAGTCCAACCTCTGCCTGGTCCCCACCTTCTCACCCAGCCCAGAGCACTGAGGGCCATGTTCAGTTTTTTCTTGAACAAGTCCCTATCCCCTTCCAGGGATAGGGACTCCACCACCTCCCTGGGTCTGTTTCAATGCCTGACCACCCTTTCCATGAAGAATTTCTTCCTGATGTCCAACCTGAACCTCCCCTGGCACAGCTTGAGGCCGTTTCCTCTTGTCCTGACAAATGATACTCAACGCCTTCGTGGCTCAAACTCAATGACCAGCTCTTCAGGCACATGTGAGAGTTTTCTTTTGCTGGGGTCCAGGATTCATCAAGAGTTTAGAGTTGTCATGGCCTTAATATTGTTGCAGTGAAGAAGACAGACACCTACAGCAGGGCTTTGGGTAACTGCAAGAAAACCAAATCCAAACATCTTCAGCATGAAAGAGTCCTTGTGGTTTGTGGTGGGGAGCTGATCAGATCTCCTGCTCCGGCCTCCATGGGAAGGCATTCCCAGTGCTGGCTGTGGAGGTCCAGAGACATGAGTCAAGTCCCACATGAACACTGAAAACAGTAAAATTGCCTTGGAAGAAATGCCCTCCTGGGATCTCGACATCTCTGGGCTGACAAGTTAAAGAACTTGAAGATGCTGGTGTGCAGAACAGCTCTGGTTTGGTGACAGGAGGGCATCCCAGTGGAATTGGCTGCCTCAGGACAACCCCTTCCAGGTCCTGCCCGGGCTGTTGGGGAGCATTTCGTTCATCCCAAGATGAACTCAAAGGCTGAGCCTCTGAACAGGCAATGACTTTGTCTCCTGGGCCTAACGATCAAGAGACTCAACATTCAATTAGGCAGAGTTCCCAGGAGTGTCTGACCAGTCTGCAATGCTATAGGCAGAGTCCTCAGGACCTTAGATCAGACCATCAGCACGACCAATTAATGCTAACGCTACTGGCCTTGTTAATTGTGATGGAGCTCCCCAAGGGGACCAGGACTAAATGAGCAATACATATCAAAGAGGAACTGAAAAGCCATTATGTATTATTGTCTCTTTGTTGATTTGAGGAGGATGTGATGAACTAGGTACTAATTACATTAAAAAACACTGTATTCTAAACCAATCTCTCCTCTAATTAATGTCAACATAAACGGAGTCATTCTCGTTTTATAGCTGACAAAGCCATTCAGTTACTGTGGGTAACACAGGCAGGGCAGCTCTGGGATGAGCACTGTTAACGTATTTTGACCAGGGAGATGGAAATTTCCAGTCCCAAAGCACTGAACAGAGGTGCAGGTAAGATCAGGGTCCCTCGGCAGCATTCCATGGAGTCCCACATCATCCCACACTGTCCCTGTGCCCGCAGATGCTCCTGTGTACACCTGTTGCACAAAGCAATTTTTCCTCAGCACCAGGAAAGTTCCCCTTTCCACTTAAATGGCTTTTTTTTTCTGATTCGTTTTTACTTTATTTTATTTTATTTTTTTATTTATTTCCCTTCTGTATCCTTTTCAATCTGGAAAGTGACTTGGCCTCTCTTCCCCCCCATCTATTTTCCTCCTGCCACTATTCAGTTTAGGCATGAAACACAGAACTAGATTGAAAGCATTCAATGGCCATTCAATCGGAGAAGAAAAGAGCCCCTCAGAGCTTTATTAGATATGAAGATCCACAATAAAAATCAATTTCTGCCTCTTTATGCAGTTTAAATGACAAAGCACCCACCCATTCTGCAGTCTTTGTGCCCAGGAAATGTAATTCAGCTCCGGAGCCGGGCCCAGAACAGCCCGGACTCACTGACCTGCGCCGGCAGATTCCGATATGATACAGCCCTTCCAGATAATGACAGCCACTTCATCTCTCCACAGGAAAGAGAAACTTATCTGATATCTTGGAGGGTTAAAAGGCTATGTGGGCAGCATTTTTAACAGCACTCTAAATCAGCATCTTAAAAACACCTCTGCTTTTTTTCCAGCACCCCGTTCCCCACTTTTTCCACTCATTCGTTGGAAACTCCAGCTGAGGTCTTGTACAGTCTTTGGGGAAGAGTCTTTCCTGGATGCTTGGCTGGAAGTGAGCCGATTAAAGTGCAGACTTGACTGCAAACATTCCCTCAATTGATGTGACATGCAGGAATTTGATTAGGGAGTGTCTGTGTCTCCTGGGATGAGTGAGGGTTGTGCAGTGCTGTGGGGTAGAGCTGTCAGATCCCACAGCTGAGGTGTCCTGGGCAGGGAATGAGCAGTATCTGGGCTATCAAGCCATGTTGGGAGGGAGTTGGGCTGGAAATCAGGAAAAGGTTCTTCCTTCAGAGGGTGCTGGGCACTGCCCAGGCTCCCCAGGAAATGGGCATGACCCCAAGGCTGCCAGAGCTCCAGGAGCGTTTGGACAGCGCTCTCAGGCACAGGGTGGGATTGTTGGGGTGTCTGTGCAGGGCCAGGAACTGGAGTTTGATCCTTGTGGGTCCCTTCCAACTCAGGATATTCTGTGATTCCATCATCATCCCCAGGCTTTTCCTTAAATCACTATTGCAATAGCTTTTTCCCCATGGAAAAGACTAATTTTTGTTTGAATTCCAGTAAAACCTTGGCCTGAGTTGTGTCTAACAGCAATGAGTTCCTTGAAAAAAAAAGGAATCCTGTATGCAAGTCCTTTTTGAATTATTTTTGAGCATTTTTTTCCCCCCATATATTTGACAAAAGGGTCAGCAGAACTGTCAAATCAAACTTCTCTGCTGTCTATATTCCATGGGATGGAATATATTTGATATATGTTCCATACCAAATATATATACTCTATGTATTATACAAATGAATGTATTTTTGATATTCTATGCCATATATATAATAACTATAGTATCGATTTACTTACATAGAATTTTTATACTGACAGTCCTGTTGATTCCAACACTCACAGGCTTTGAAAGTCACACTCATTTTATCAAAAATTAAAGCAGGAGAGGAAAACAGAGAAGGAAAATGAAGTTATGACAATCCCATAAGGTCCTGTTTGTTCATTTGGGGAAGGAAACCCTTCCACTTTATGTTCCAAACCCCCTTATTTTTCCGTGTTTTGAGAATTCCCATGTAGATAACACCACTGAATGATGTCACAGTGGAAACGAAAAGCTTTGATCTGTCTCAGATGAGCCCGAATCCTTCAGTGATTGACTTCAGAACTTTGCTTTTATTTGTTTGTTTGAGGAGGAGTTCTGGATGCCGGAGTGAATCCGTGTCCTCCATCGCTCATGTCTTTCAGCATCTCTGGCCAAAACTCCTCCCCATGTAGCACAGAGTATTTGGAGTGAATTGTAATTCTGGCTATTCCCCCTTGGCCTCGTGGCAGCTTTATCTTAATGAAGATGTGCTGTGTGCCTTTTCCAAAGCTTTTGGTCTACCCCGGGATCACAGTTTTAAGTAGGAGGAATGAGTTCAGTGGAATCTGTGTTTTTTACAACTGTAATTTTATTTTTAAATTGTTTCAATGTGTTTACAAAATAACTCGGGGGGGGACTTTCTCTCCCTGGAAGTGCATCTTTATGTGTCCCCCTGGGGACCACTGCCCTTCCAGCCAGCAGATGGACCCCAAACCTGCTGGGAGCCATTGCTTGCTCCTGTGTCTGGAGCACCTGGAGCCTCTGGCCACCAAGGAAGTGTTTGTGAGAAAGGTAAGGCTGTGAAACCACCGTGTCCTCAAAAGCAGATCCCTCAGATAAACCAGGACACAAACCATCCGCATGTCAGACAGGTGCAATTCCTGAATAAAGGCTGGGGTCTTCCCAGAAGTTGGTGGGCAGTTCCCTGGCTCAGCATGGAGAGGCACCACCAGTCCTGGGGGGAGTATAACCCTTTCCAGGATGTCCTGAGACCTTCTTGGGTCCCTCCAACAAAAGGCCCACATGTCTTGATGTAGCAATGTCTGGAGGTCATCCCAGTGATGCCTTAAGTTTTGACTCTTATATTTTTTAATCCTGGATTGCCTAATGTGTACCTCTGAAGTTTCTTGTAGCCTGCTGACTTCAGCTCTCTGCTCATAACGAAGTCTCTCCAGGCCTGCTCTCCAAGGACACCCAGACTGTCCTGGGTCCGAAAACGTGTAAACCAACATCTTGGAAATGTGTAAACCACCCACCTTGGAAGGGGAGTGAGCTGGGGCGAAATTGCATCATTAGCTAAAATTTTAATTGGTGAATTTATGCTGATATGCAAATGGTCAAAACCTATAAAGGTGTGGGGAACTCGTGACTCGTCGTCAATCTTGGGGTCCAGCTTGGGGTCCAGCTTGGAGCCCTTGGCTTCCCAGGGTGCACCTTTGAAGGCCTTTAAAATAAATACCTGCCTTTATTGCCTTATTCCTGTCTAGTCTCTGCTTCTAGGTAGCCTCTCAAGGCATCACCAGCCAGCTGAATTGTTGTGGAGGTGGCACTGCTGGGTGTGCAGTCCTTGTCCAGCTACCCAGGGATGCCAGTAAGATGGGCATGAACACCTCCTGCACACAACATGGAAGAGGAGAGACATGTTATTAAGGGTTTTCCATTTAGAGGAGTACCTGGGAATCCCAGTGCCATGCCCAAGTGATTTAGTGATTCCTATCTCTGCAGAATTTATCTCCCGGAGCTCTCCCTGCAGCCCTCGGCAACCCAAAGCATCTGTGCTGAGAAACTGTGAAATAAGGAAATGAGGAGGGAAAAAACACAACAGCTTTATCTGGGGACAAAAGACAGCTGTGCAGTCCCTGTGGGTCAGGGAGCCTTGTCACCTTGGAGCCCCAGGAGATATGCCAGAGGTTGTGTGAGGAATGCTAGAACCCCTAATTATTAATTTCTTCATCCAGCTGTGGTGAGGTGGGGAAAAACCTCTCTAAGGTTCACACGGACCAAGGGAAGTTCCAACACAGCTGGGTCAGGACAACCTTGCGACAGCTTGTCTTGGGAAGGGCAGGAAAAAGTGTGGGCAGATGTTGCAGTGCGTTATGGCCGCTTCCACGGCCAGCATACCCCCATAATTGTCCACTGCCACCTCCCCCCTTTTCCCCTGTGTTTGGCTTCTCCCTCAAGAGAGATCTCTCTCCTCCCATGGTATTCCTGATTGGTTTGTACCCTTGCCCGCTGGAATTCAAACCCCGCGTCCCTGCACCATTGGGTGTTTTGTATTCTCCCCTCCCACTCTGTAAGGGATAAAACACCTGTGTAACGGCCCTTTGGGGCTTCTCTGCGCGACCTTGGCCCCCCAATAAATCCTCTACCACGAGAAGCCCCTCCGCCTTCTGCCGGCCTTCCAGCACGCCCGCACCACCGGTGGGTCTGGTGAACCTGAACTGGAACTTCGCCAACCCTCCGGTGCCTGCGAGCAGCCTTCACCATTCTCTCCCGTCCGGGCGGGTGCCAGGCACTGGTGAATACACAGCTAGCCCGACAGCCAGTGTCGCGGCAGGCAGAGGTGGCACGGGGAACTTCTGGGGTGCAGGATCAGGCAAAAGGATGGAGCACTGAGAGCCAGGATTACAGCTGAGCAAAGGCCAGAGTCAGGACGTGCTGATCCAGTGATGACCTGAGGGAGGAGGACGGAGGATGTCCAAGGATATAAGAAATGCAGGACACTCAGGCCTGGGTCACAGGTGTATTTCTGGCTTGTGGCCAGGGAAGGAGGGAAAGCCAAGCATGGTGGGATGTGTCAGGAAAGGTGTTTCCAGTGGAGAGAGGGAAGTGTTGGTGTGTCTGTGCTCTGCACTGCTGATTCCAGAACTGGGGAAACTCCCGTTCTCCCAGTCACCCCTTGCTGAGGAAAGATGGGCTCCTCAGGAACCAAGGCTGGCTAAAGGAAACGTCCCACATGTGAGGCAGAAAGAGCTTGGCTTGGTTTCTCCCATAAAAGGGAAACTGAGGAAATACTCAGGAAATCTAACCAGAGGATTAGAAGTGAGGTGGAGGAAGGGGTTGCTCCCAGCAAAGGGCAGCATTGGCAACTGAACAAATGAGATAAAACAGCCATGAGTAAATCGAGGCAGGAAATCAGTGACCATGAGAAGATCCACACTCTGGAAAAGCCTCCCAAAAAGGCTGGAAACTTATGGAAGGAAAGAAAAAAATGGAAATAGAGATTATAAAAGGGGTATAATGAAGGGATGTTGACTTAGTGGATGGAAAGGGTCCCTTTCAATCCCCCATTCCTGTGTCACAAAAGCCACGTAAGCTAAAACAAGGCTCTTTTTTTTGCATATATATATACATATATATATATGTATAATGTACACTTAGAGTGTGCATATATATATACATACATACATACATATATATATATATAATGTACACTTAAGAGTGTTTTTGCAGATGGATTATCGTCAATATAATCAAGGTCAAAGCCATCACACACTCCCAGCCCTGGAATGCTACAGTGACAGAAAGCTGGCAGAGAGGTTGAAGATGGTCCCAGTTTTTTTTAGCAGACTTTTCTCACATTTGTCATCTGTCACCAGTTCAAAACCTCCTGGGAACCCATGCAAATAGACAAAAACAGACCTGTGGGTAAATGGTGTGGTTGGGAACAATTACGGGAGCAGAAACAGCTGGTTTTGGCAGAGCCACGGATCTGGTGCAGTGATGGAAATCTTTTCCAGTCACAGCTTGCTCACAAAAGCCATGGGAGAGGGAAACACCCGACCTACGAGGAAAGGCTGGGAGCAGTTTGCCTGCTCTCCTCTGTGAGTTGAGCAGCCTGTAAACTCTCCTTGCTGCTGCCGAAGAGAGAATCCTGGAGAGAGCCGTGTCCCAGCATTCCTGACCTGTGGAGTGACAGGCAAGGCTGGATGCCAGAAGTGGCAGATACCAGGGAAAAGATTTGCCTAAAAGCAGCACAGCTTTGTAGTCAGCTCTCTGTGCCCAGCAGAAGAACACCACAAAACACCCAAAGAGGTGAAGTCGCTTGGGTCATTGGCGCATAAATTAACATCAAGTGATAAACTGGGGGATAATAAGGAAAATAACACAGGGTGGCAACTGTCTACACACGGCATCAAGCAAAGGGTCAGACATGGTGAGAATAAATTCACCAGGCTCCTAAAAGAGTGGCAAAGGCTGGGAAGTAAGGGAATATTCACTTGATGAAGAAAGAGGGCAACCTGCTTCACCTCCTTGACCCTCAAGTCACCAAGGGCTAATAAGTCACAGTGTAAACCTGACACCAGCAGTGAAGCTGCAGTTTATTGACAGTGTCATTAACAGCACACAAATGTTTGGTCTTCTGGGAGTCACTGGCTGACCCTGTGCTTAGACATGTGATCCAGTGACTGTCAGGAACATCCCGGCATCCTGGTGACCACATCCCTCTTCTCTCTGTGACCAGGAACAGGAGAACCCCAGGAACGGCTGGAGCTGTGTCAGGGAGGGTCAGGTTGGGTATCAGGGAAAGGTTCTTCCCCCAGAGGGTGCTGGGCACTGCCCAGGCTCCCCAGGGAATGGGCACGGCTCCGAGGCTGCCAGAGCTCCAGGAGCGTTTGGACAGCACTGCCAGGGATGGACAGGGTGGGGTTGCTGGGGTGGCTGTGCAGGGCCAGGAGTTGGACTGGATGATCTGTGTGGGTCTCTTCCAGCTGGGATATTCTGTGATTCTGTGATCCTCCAACATCCATCTGTGTGCTCCTGTATTTGTCTCATAATGTGCATGTCTGATCTCCAGGAGAAGAAGGATTCCTGGCACTCATAACCAGATGGATCTGTACACATCCCTTCTGCTCTTTTGCATGGGACAAACCCCTCCAAATATAAGAACAAACAACACAGGCCAACAATGGCACTTCCAATGTCATTTAAGGTCCAGCTGCACGTTCCTGAGCAAAAGTGAAAGCACAGCAGGGTGTTCATCTGATGAAGGGTAGATCTTTTGTTCCAGTGGTAGCCTCAAGCATTTGTTTGGTGAAGAGGCCGTGCTGGAAGGCAGTCAGGTCTGGTTCAACCAAACCCACTGTTCAGAAACACCCTCAGCAAGTTCTGCTTCCTGCTCTTGCTGCCTCATGTCCCAGGAGCTGTCTTGTCTCTGCTTGGCTCCTGGTCCTGCTCTTCCTCCCAAACCCTCCAGGCTTGAGCCCAGAAATCCCATACATCGTATGACAGGCTCAATCCATCCTGGCTGCTTGCCCCTGGCCCCATCCCAGGACCAGTCATCTGGCAGAGAACCTCACTAGACAATGGTGATTCAGCCTCATATAAACCAGAAAGAGACAGAGGTAGTGAGTGACAGAGCATCAGGAAACACAGGGAAGCATCAGGATTGACTCCAAGTCCTAGATGGGGGTCCAAAGGAGCATCAGGTTTATGAATTGAACTGCATGTGGTGTTTTTCCAGGAAACAGAAGTGCTGGGTAATGCCTTAAGACCATGGAAGGAGTTGCAGAATGTCTTGGGGCACATGGGAAATCAGAGAATCATGGAATGGTGTGGGTCGAGAGGTACATTAAAGATCATCCAGTGCCACCCCTGCCATGGACAGAGACACCTTCCACTATCCCAGGGTGCTCCAAGCCCTGTCCAACCTGGCCTTGGACACTTCCAGGGATCCAGGGGCAGCCACAGCTTCTCTGGGCACCCTGGTCCAGGGCCTCCCCTCCCTCACAGGGAACAATTTCTTCCCAATATCCCATCTAACCCTGTCCACTGGCAGTGTGAAGCCATTGCTCCTTGGCCTGACACTCCAGGCCCTCTGTCTCCATGTTTCCTGGTGGCTCCTTCAGGGGCTGGAAGGCCACAATTAGGTCAATATCTAACCCTGTCCACTGGCAGTGTGAAGCCATTGCTCCTTGGCCTGACACTCCAGGCCCTCTCTCTCCATGTTTCCTGGTGGCTCCTTCAGGTGCTGGAAGGCCACAATTAGGTCAATCAGAAGCCTTCTCCTCTCCAGGCTGAACAATCCCAGCTCTCCCAGCCTTTCCTCCCAGCAGAGCTGCTCCATCCCTCTGATCATCCTGGTGCCTCCTCTGGGCTCTCTCCAGCAGCTCCAGGTCCTCCCTGTGCTGGGCCCCAGGGCTGGGGCAGCTCTGCAGGTGGGGTCTCACCTGAGCGGGGCCGAGGGGCAGAATCCCAACCCCTTCCCTGCTGCCCACGCTGGGGACCAGCCCAGCACAGGGGGGTTTGTGGGATGGGGCATGGCCAGCCCTCACCACCTGCATCCCCAAGTCCTTCTCCAGGGGCTGCTCATCGTCAATCCAGCGTGACCTTCTCACATAATTTCCTTCCGCTGGTTTATCAAAGACTGCAGTTTCTCCTTGGGTTTTGGAGTTCATCCATAGCTGGGCAGGTATTTTTGTGCAGATGTTTCAAAGAATATTAGATTAAAATGAGCAGGATGCTTGTGCTATTATGTTGGAAATTGGTTGAGCCTGGTCCTCATCTGGTGTCCTTGCTGTGTGGACCAGGAGCAGGTCAAGAGCTGGTCCATCATTACTGGTGACGTCTATTGCAGATCCCCATCCCAAAATACAATGGAGTGGTCTTTACCATTTTTTTTTTAATGTGAGTGGTGCATGAGATATTATTTCCTTTGAGAAGATTTATAAAAACAACTGCTAGAACAAATCTATTCTTCTTCCTGGGGTTTTAGCTCTAACATGAAGGGGTCTAAAAATGATAAGGGTTGTTTAATAAAAATGAAAAGGAACAAGAAAGAAGCAACGAACCAGTTTCAAACAGGAATATCTGCCTGTCTAGAACAGAAGAAATTGAAAGATTAATGGATCTTAGGAGCAGACCTCCCTGGCAGGCTGGCTGCAGAGATGGGGAACCCAAAACATATACGAAGGGATTAAAGCAAATGCAGAGAAAATGTTGTTGACTCAATTATTCTCAAACTGATGTGGAAAAAAACCTTTGAACTGGGGCAAGAGCAGAATTTGGCTGGGTGAGGCGTGTGAAGGGAGCAGCACCTCACACTGTTCGTCCATCCAGCTCCGAGAGTTGGAGACCTTTCTGACCTTCCCTGATCCCATGGGTCCAAACCCAACAACCCATTGGGGTTTTATTTTGTTGTGCTGGTTTGGGCTGGGGTAGAGTTAATTTCCTTCAGAGTAGCTGGGATGGGCTGTGTTTGTAATGCTCAGTGTGGAAAGCTGGGGGGAAAAGGAGGAAGAGGGGGCATTGGGAGTGATGTGCTTGTCAGTGGTTGATGTTGGCCAAAATGCCTTTATTTTACAGAAACGTGTGAGTCAGGTTCTGCTTTTCCAAGCGCCACACCAGGCATCTTCTTAATCTGGTCTGTGTTTGAGACAAACCAGTATGAAGAGGATGAATTCAGGTAAGTGATCCTGAGATTGGGTAATTTCTGGTGTTTATGCATGTGCACAACTCCCGAGGCTGCTCCAGTGGGATTGCTGGGTCCGTGTTTTCCCCAGACCCCGTGGGGTGTAGGATCAGGAAAGAGGAAGGATGGTGAGCAAGGCAGAGCTGCCCAAACCTGGTTCAAGGGTGGAGTCCATCAGCGATGGGGACAATCATTTTTGGCTGCCGCAAATTCAGTGGAGCTCCATTGGCCTGGATTTGTATAAGAGAAGAGCTGGATAACAGCTGAATGGCTTTGCTCATGCTTTCAAAGACTTGTCAGATGAAAACAGGAGTTAAAGCACACAATTCTCCAGGTCTGAGGCGTTTTGTCACCAGGTTTGGGTTAGCCCTGCCTGCAAACACAGGCTGAAACATCCCCAAAATTGGGCTTCTGAGCCACCACACAGAGACACATCCAGTCCTGTCCTGGGCTGAATCCAGACCTCTGCACCTCAGCCTGGGACATGCAGATTTCCACGTGCTCTTCCTCCTGTAAATGAGTTTTCTAATATCCTCAGCCCCCCTCCCCAGGGAAGGGAAGTGGGGAAGGGTTTATTTATTTAGACCACTTTACTGCCTGATCAGAATTACCCGTCTGAGAGGGGGATTTGAATGGCACCTTATCTGAGGTCTTTCTCCCTCTATTTAATGCTTGAAATCAGAGGCTTTGCCGCATTTCTTTATTTTTTTTTTTAATTACAATGGAAAAAGAAAAGGATTGAACAGGAAAGTTAAAATAAAATTTAAAAAAAAAACAACTTTAAAAGTACAATGTGAATGAAAAATTATGGTTTTACTCTTTGCCTTAAAGTAAAATAACCTTTATCTTTTTTCCCCCTTACAACAGCCTCCTCTACCTAGATAATGCATTTGGTTAGATTTATTTGCTCAGCCCAGAAAACTTGACACTAAGGGGATTATTTAGTTTTAGATTCGCTGTAGTCCATAGTAATAGCCAACAGGGAAAGGAATGAAGCAGCGATATTAGCAGGGAGATGGGAGGGGAGGGTGGACGGGGGAGGGGGTGGCAGGGACTGCAGCTAAGCAAAACTGCTTGCATAAACACCATTAAGAAGATTTAGACATTGCTTTTCTTATCATCAGCACTCCTGGAAGAAATAAAAAAAATAAAAAGAGAGAGAGAGAGAGGAAGAGAGAAAGGAGAAAGGAAAAGGGACAGGCCCTGACTTGCTGTGCATGCGTTTCCATCAAGGTTCAATAGAAAAATAAAACCAGCCCAGGGTCCATGTGTAGCAATTCTGCCGACCTCTCCAAGTTACCCCATCACGCTCCAAAGGAGACATTTGTTCCACGTGTTAAGAGGAGGAAGGAGCAAGTCCAAAGAGGAAGAAACACACAGTTTCCCTGCAAAGACTTGGCCAATTTTATACATATCCATGAGAGCACGTTTATTTTTCTGTAAAGCGCTTGGATTTTCTTTGTGCGCTTCCAAGGAGTGAAATGTGTGCCGCAGAAGAGGAGGGAGAGGTTCCTGCGAGTTAGAGATCAAACTTCTACAGGCAGAGCGCTTGGCAGCCCAACTTTTGGAAACGTGTCCCAGATCCACCAGCCACTGACTCTGTGAGGGGACGTAGCCAGGAGCAGCAACAGAGGACAGGCAGGAGAAGGCACTGGGAATGTTTTTGCTCAGCAGAATCATGGAATCGTGGAATGGCTTGGGTTGGAAGGGACACTAAAGATTATCGAGTCCCACCCCTTTCCAGATACACCTTCCAGTATCCCAGGCTGTTCCAAGCTGCATCCAACCTGGCCTTGGACACTTCCAAGGATGGGGAGGCCACAGCTGCTCTGGGCATCCTGTGCCAGGGCCTCACCCCCCCACAGGGAACAATTCCTTCCCAATATCCCATCTATCCCTGCCCTCTAGCAGGGGGAAGCCATTCCCTCTTGTCCTGGCACTCCAGCCCCTAAGAAATAGTTTCCAACTTTTTTGTCAGCTCCTTCAGATCCTGGAAGGCTGCAATGAGGTCACCCCAAAGCTTCTCCTCTCCAGGCTGAACAATCCCAGCTCTCCCAGCCTTTCCTCCCAGCAGAGCTGCTCCATCCCTCTGATCATCCTGGTGCCTCCTCTGGGCTCTCTCGAGCAGCTCCAGGTCCTCCCTGTGCTGGGCCCCAGGGCTGGGGCAGCTCTGCAGGTCTTCGAAAGAAATATGTAGGAATTCCAAAGGACTAGAAGGACTTTCCATGGGTGTGGATCAAGCCACAGAGCAGCAGTTGTCCCTTCAGGACGCAGGGTCCCCCCCACAAGCACTTGCTGGTGCCCTTCTCCCACACATCCAACCGGGGAAGGAGGGACATCCAACCGCCTGTCTTGCCTCGGAGTAGGAGCTGAAACTGCTTTTCTCTGGTGCCACCATGACTGGTTGTGACAACCTGTAAGCCTGGCAGATGCCTCCACATAGAATCAATCATTAAGGCAGGAAAAGACCTCCAAGGTCAACAAGTCCAACCATCAAATAGCCCAACACGTCTCAGTTGAGCAGGTACTAAATTAAAGTTTGTTCAGTGGCCATGGTGAGGGGGCACAGGAGCAGCTCCTCAACACCCTGGTCTGGTGTTGAGGACCCTATGAGGACACCAAGGTCCGAGGGCTTCCTTCTGTGAACATGTTGTGTCCTATGATGCCCTAATGATTTTTTGCCTTTTTATATACCCCTTTTATACCCCTTTCTTATACCCTTTTATACAGCTTTATGTATCCTTAGTGCTTTTAGCCCACATACTTATAATTCCCTAAGCTTGATAACTTAGTTTAGACCCAATATTCCCTTAAGCCAGGAGACCAAACATCCTGGAAACCTTGCAGTCAGGGGTCAGAAAGCCCTAGAAACCAAGGTCCTTTCTAGCACATGTCCTGTAAACTAAAATACGCCCATCCAGGGAAAAATTCCTCGAGATGGGGAAGATCATCCAAGCCTCTCATTGGGGAATCTTTGATAGATATGCTAATTTGCAAGGCCTATAAATTATATACACAATCTATCGTGTGGGTGCATCTCAGTGCATTCCACCTGGATGTGGTGCACCTTAAGGATCCTTAAATAAATACCGAGGTGAAAACCCCTCTTCCCTTTAATTGTGTTTGGCTCTTAATTTTAAGACCAGGAAAAGGCAACAGCTAGGGGAATGACAGCCTGGTCACTCAACGTTCTTCCCCTCCCTGCTCCTGTTGGAAGGAGGCACAAGCCCTCAGTTGCCTCTCCATGAGCTCTTCCACCCTGGTGTAATTCCTGTGTAAAGTGTAGCTGCCAAAGCACCCGAGTCAGCAGATCCCAGCTGCTGAGGCATCCACAGGAAGGGAATGCAGACGCTATTTTGGAAGGTTCAATGCTTTGAATTTTAAACAAAACATCCAGCACTGTGGAAAAGACAGGAACCTTCCTGCTCCAGGGCACAAAAATCTTCCTGTCACCAGGCTTTAGGAGGAAAAGTGTCCTTAGGGGCACTTGGGTTTTTTTGGAGCTGCCAACAAGACTTCCTATCATAGAATCATGGAATCCCAGGATAGTTTGGGTTGGAAGGAACCTTAAAGCTCACCCAGTCCCACCCCTGCCATGGGCAGGGACACCTTCCACTATACCAGGTTGCTCCAAGCCTGGTCCAACCTGGCCTTGGACACTTCCAGGGATGGGGCATCTTCTTGCCTTTTACTCTCTGGAAACTGCTTTAATCAGTGGGAGCAGGTCAACTGAATTTACTCTTGCATTTAAAGTTAAGAGGTGACTTCTCCATTATTTATACAGCTGTAGATTATTTATGCTGGCAAGTAGATTCTTTGATAATCAGCTTGTACCTCTCTGCTTTTACTTGGCTTCCAAAGGGAGCTTGTAAAGCAGGGAGAAGAAAACTGGGGAGTAGAGTGTGAAGTTATTTTGAGACCTGGGGTCATTGCGGAAGGGGTGGAAGAGTTTAAACCCAGAGGAAAAGACAATTGAATAATTCTTTAACTTCAGGATATAGTATCTTTCCCTGTTGATAATGCTCATGAGAACTTAACAGCTCTTGGATCAAAACAATGGGAACATCTCTTTCACTGAGTTTCCAATATTCCTGCTATTCCACCCCTCACACTCAGTCTCCTTGGCCCTTCCAGATGTATAGAAAATTCTGTGCCCCAAAACTAGTTCCTGGCTGAGTAAGGAGAGAAAATCTGCTCTGACTTATGGGTATCCTCTGTTCTTTGTAATTCACCTGGACCTGGTGGTGCCAGCCACACCTTGGAGCAGAGGCATTCAGACCTGATCTGATGAAGTCCTGTGCCTTGCCAGGGTTCATAGAAAGAAAGGGGAAAGCAGGAGAGGGTGCCCTGAGGATGCTTGTGACTACCACAGGCTGAGCCTTAAGGAGCAAGTGCAGTCTCAGTCCACTTGTGTCCTCCCTGTTCAAGGGGGAGAGAGCTTCAGCATTTCTTCAGAAGTGCCTGAATCACCCCTATTTTTTTTCCTAGAAGCATCACTTCCATCTTGCCTGGCTTGAGCTTCAGCCAGCTGCTTTTCATGCCCGAGCTTATCTCTGGCAGGCACAGTGATATTGTGTGGCAGGGCCTGTTGTGCCTGCCGAGAAGACGCAAAGCTGGGCCCAGCAGCTGACCCGGAACACAAGAGCCCCTGGTCTTTGTTATCTCCTTCCAGCGCCGAGTTCTGTGCTCTGCTCCAAGATTAGCTGCTCTCCCACAACGTGCCATTGTGCGTGTGGGGAATGGGTGATTTCGTTTTTCCAGAGCAGCTGTTTTCCATCCCCAGCCAGTGTTGCTCTGTTTCAAGTGAATTTTCTCTGTCTTCTGCAGAGCCTTCAGAAAAGCCCGTCCCCGAGCAGATGATGTATTCAGCTCCTTTCCACCATGACTAAAGCCTTCTGCATCTGCAGCCTGAACTTCTCTCCCTCGCCATCACGAGCTGCGCCTGTTCACAATTTCCTGGTGGCAAACTTGTTATCTCCTGCCACAGAGGGGAATATATAAACCCCAAAAACCTCGTGGTCCCACCCACTCAGACCCGTCATCCACCTCATCCAGGCTTTTGACTGCAGCCCTGGAATGTGTTAGGGATTTAATGGATGCCATTGCAGCAGATCTCAGAGTGGCCATGCAAGAACACCTAAATTAACAATATTTTTGAGTGTAATATAAAAGTCCTGCTGGAGAGATGGGAACAACACATATCGTGGTGGATTCTGGGAGGGGAAGACAGCAGGGGAGTAAAATCTGGCAGGCAGGTGGGCCTGGCAAGTGGTTGGGATGTCATGGTGGTTCAGAGCAGGGCACTGCAGGCAGGTGTTGCCTGTAGCTACAGCCACATCCTGTCTCAGATGACAGGACACACCTGGATGGTAGCAAGAATGGGGCATCCTGCTGGAATGCGACAAACACCATGGGAGAAGAAAGGTAAATCTGTGCCAATCCACAGCCTACGTGGAATGAGGCTCAAACTGTCTGGTGAACCTTCTTTTGCCATGTTCTAGACAACTTACCTGGTTCTTCAAGGTGAGTGGGACCCTCGTCAGGACTCCCTGTCTGTCTGCTCTCCAAAGTGGGAGAAGAGACCTAGAAACAGCTCGGGCTGGGAGCCAAGTGCACCTGACTATGGGAAGCTGGTTCTCTCTCCAAACCGAGGAGCACCTCCTCCCAACACGGACACACACCTGAGTTTTCACAGGCTGGTTTAGTTCCAGCCCAACCCAGAGCTGCATGACAGCTGACCTGGCTGTAGACTTCAATTCCTGTTCCTCTGTTTTGGATGGAGCATCTCCAAGTGGGACTGCAATCCCTCTAGTCCTTGCGCTCTCTCCTTGTAAGGTGGGCTGGCCTTATTAGTTTAACAGGGTTTTTTTGTGGCAGGGTAGAACTTGTGGCAACACCAGTTTGTGTGAGTGTCTCCCTGACTGATTTCCTCTTGGCTGCAGAGCAGCAGCTGGTGGGAAATTAATTGTGTAGCATACATTTACAAGTTAATTGCAGTTTCACTGGAAGGTGGGAAACCTGCGTTTGATAAATGTGAGAAGGAGGCACCAGAAGGTGCTTTCCCTGCCTGGCCCCAGCTCTGGGGTTCTTGTCTCACTGCAGTTATCCCTGTCTGCTACACAGCAGGTCAGGGTCCCATGGTGCCGAGCGAACACAGAGAAAGGGGAGCTGCTGCCTCAGCAAGTGAACAGTGCTCAGCTCTCTCAAGCAGATTTGCTTGTTCCTACATGATTCCAGTCCTGATTTTTATTTTTAGGGGCTTTTTTGGTAGACTCCATAAGCAGATGTTTCAGACAGGCTTGAAGCACCCTTGGTACTGAGAGAGGAAATCCTCAGCTGGTCTAATTTTCCTCTGAGGAATTGCCTTTTCTTCAAAGGCCTCTGCTTGCTGTTCCACAATTACCTGCCTCTCTTTTTCCTTGGTGAGTGGCCTCAGTTGTGTTTTTCTTGATGGGCTTCACTGTGCGGGCTCACAGATGTGATGGGGAATGAATGAGTTGAAAGCAGAGGATGTCAAGCAATGGGTAAATGATGAGGAGAAGGAATTTAATACTCAGAATCACAGGAAATGAAAGGCAGCTCTGTTCATCTGCAAACAACAAATAACTTGCACTCCAATAAGCAGTTTGTCTTCTATTCCAGTTCACACCTGCAGCAGGGGCAAGAAGGGAAAGTACCAAACCCCATTATCCTCAGAGTAAGAGATCAGAGGGAGGCAGAAATGAGACAATTTCCATATAGACGAAGCAGCAGAACACAATTTTGGCATGTTTTGACCATCTGCAAGAGGCTTCAGAGCTCTGAGGAATGCTGTGAAAGCTGTCAGCTGGGCTATTGGATGCAGAACTGAGTCAGCCGGGAAGAGGTGCAAACAAAGCCATGGGGAGAAGTGTCAAAGGAGGTGGAAACACCCTTCACTGGACAGGCACTGCTTTCAAATGCCACGTACTCCCGGAATTCCAGCAAGGAGAAGGTATTTGGGAACCCTGTGGAGAGGCCAGGCTCCATGTGCCAGAGATGGTCCCTGGGCTCTCATAGGGTTCAAGGCCTTCAGGAAGACCTGGCTGTAGGTTTGTTTGTTCAGATAACCTGAATTGGGTTAATCTATGCAGAGCTCCCTGATCCTGACCCAGCCATCCTGGTTTGGGCTTTGCTTCACATCCATCCTGGCTTTTTGAGCCCTTATGCTCACAGAAGCTCCATGATATGCAGAAGGTTGTGAACACATGAAACTGAGCATCTGCCACCCATCTACGATCGTTCTCTGGTGGCATCAGGTATGTGCAACTCCTGGCCAGGTTGGATGGGGCTTGGAGCAATCTGGGATAGTGGAAGGTGTCCCTGCCATGGCAGGAAGGTAGAACTGGATGAGCTTTAAGGTCTTTTCCAACCCAAACCATTTCATGATTTTATGTTTCTGAGTTGGTAATTTGGTAACAGCAGGAAGAGAAGTGCCACAGAAATCAGATGGATTTTGATGTATTGTTTTGCTCAAATATCTATTTTATTTATGTATTTGTGAAGGACAGAAGCACATGCAGGAGCTCTAATTCATGTTTTGGCTTTTAATCTGTGCTCTCATGGACTTTATGGGTTTTGAGTGGACAAATGAACTTTCCAGAGCACCTGAGTTATTCACATGAGACCACCATAGTCTGTAAATTGTTGCCACGTTGGCCATACTCAGCGTAGTGGTTGGCATTAAATGGCATTTCGTGGAATAAAAAACTGAAAGGTGGAGAGGAAAAACTCTCTTAAGGATGCTCCTCTTGGGATGAAGAGGTATTTCAACATTTCAACTGCCTCTTCAGCTGAAGAGGTGTTTCAGCTGCCAGCATTTCCACCATCCAATGGTGCCAAGAATTCCTATCTCCCATGGCCTACGGGTTGTGCCAGGGACACAACCGGACACGGAGGTGAAGGACCCCTGCAGCCTCATGGCTGGGGGTGTGAACACAGCAGCAGACCAGAGTTCCACCCACTCTTCACTTCTGTACAAGCTTTAAAGAGGGATTTTCCTTCCACAGCTCTGAACCCATAAACCTTCAACACAGCCAGGGTGCTGCCCAGCTCCGTGGTGGGAAGAAGCACCTGTTTTGTGTGAAGAAGCACCTCCTTGGTGTGAAGAAGCACCTCTTTTGGTTTCCTTTCGATTCCTTTGATGCCCTCCTGAGGGTTTGTACTAGAAGAGGTGCATCTGATTTTGCAGTTTTGAGTTGAGCCTCCTTCAGTCACCCCTTCCAGCCTGAGAACCACCCAGGTGTGCTGCTACACTGCCAGAAAAGCTGGGAAGGCTGATGCTGAAGAGGGATCACGAGATAATTCTTCAAATATATTTTTAATGATAGGGAGCAGGCGCTGCCACATTCTCCGTCTGTTACCTTGGGCAAAACGTTTAAACCTCCTGCACCCCAGCTCTTCTTCTGTGAAGCAGTGTAATAACTCTGCTCTCTTGGTGGCTATTTCATGCCTGGGGGCACAACAGTCTTTTGCTATTTCTATGCAGAGTGCCTTCCGCCACAATTATTGGCATGGAGACAACAGAGTAAGACAGAGCTGGGCTCTGTGGGCATTTCAGGGTTTTCCCTTGGGAGTCCTGCCTTTTGAGCAGCCCCTCTTAATCCACCTGAGTCAGGTAAGGGCTCTCTGCCGTGCAAAATAGTATTTCCTAAAATTGCCTTCGCAATGGTAAAGCAAAAGAGGGGGGGACAAGATCTGCAACAAAACCCCCTTTGCCATTTTGCAGCAATGGTTTTAATATTCCCAGCTATTGTTCCAGATCTGACAATAATATAAAGTTTAAAGGCGAAAGGGGTGGGCAGAGGGGGCAGAGAAATCAAAGCAGACCATTAGGCTGAATGGTTATCAGGGCGGTTTGCTCCCGGCAAAGAGTTAATCCAGACCTGGGAGAGAGCACTGGTAGTTAAAGCCCTTTAATGGCCTAAGTCCTATGATAATTAGTCCTGCCCTGGAGGTAGCTAAGTGAGCTACTCCAGCCTGAAATGGAGCTCATCCACTGCTGAGGCCATAATCCTCTGTGCACAATGAAAGCTGAACTAATTCACTGAGTAAACACTTTCTCAGTTACTTACACGCTGTCTTCTTTCAGCCTGACACCAAATAAATTCACTTCCAAGAGCTGCAAAAAAATCAACTTTTTTTTCCACTCATTTTTCTTTTTTTTTTTAAAGCAACTGATCTTAGTTGAAATGCATTTGGATTTAGTATCCAGGGTATAACCTGGGCAGATATCATCTCCTTTCTCCTGGCATCACACAGCAGCTCCTTTATTTTAGCCCATTCCAAAGGCAGGGAGCAGAAAGGCTTTCCTCATCTATTACCTGCTCCTTTCTCCTGCCGGTATCCCTGAAAAGCCACACGCTGGAGAAGAGCAGGAGGGTGTGTGAAGCTGGAGAAGGCCAGAGGTACTCTCTAAATCCTCGAGTTCTGTGCCCTCAGCTCTCTTGGAGGCTCAAGGTGGGATGGAGAAAGAGTAAATTGAAGTAGCCCGGAAGGAAACACCAAATATCCTCAACCACTGCAGATGACACCCATTCCTCCTGCTTTTCCTTCATTTTGTTTTAATTAAGAAGTGGAATTGTACATACCATAGCACTGTGGCCTCTGGAAAGGTATTCCATGAGTGCCTGGTCTTCCCTGGGTGCATCCCATGTCTCCTTCCCATGTCCGCTCCCAGCGCTGCTTCCAAAGCCACCTGCAAGACACAGCTCCTGGTGTGCTCCATATTCCACTAAAACATGGGAAAGGGAAAAAAGCAGGGATCGGGGCGGGTGGTGGCTCTGCATGCAGGAACCTGCAGTGTCCCTCTGGGCCGAGCTGTCCCTGGCATCTCCTGCCCTGCAATGACACCCTGATGAGAGCTCGGATATCTCCACAGGTATCCCTGATCCTTTAACCCTGGTAACCATTCCATTGGGAAGCCCACAGTCACGGAATCATGGAATGATTTGGGTTGGAAGGGATCTTTAAGTTTATTTCATTCCATCCCTGCCAGGGGAAGGGACACCTTCTGCTATCCCAGGCTGCTCCAAGCCCCATCCAACCTGGCTTCGGACACTTCCACGGATCCAGGGGGAGCCTCAGCTTCTCTGGGCACCCTGTGCCAGGGCCTCACCACCCTCACAGCCAGGAATTCCTTCCCAATATCCCATCCAACCCTCACTGCCTTCACAGGTGAACAGGTTTCCCTTGTTTACACCAGAACTCTTTGTTTAGGCTTGTTCTGGAGCCTACAGAGGGAACAGGACGTTTCTGGACCACTTTCCATCCTATCCCAAGGTGGTTGGATGAATTGAACTCCATGAAGGAACATTCATCTCCCTGGGCTGGAACATGAGTTTGGACCTCCCCAACTCAGCTATTGACACTGCCACTGTCCAAAGGCAGGGGAGAGAAATCCCACCCAAAAGTGAGGCCTGGGTTGCTTTAAAGCAAATGACTCCGTCTGGGGGTATGACACATGTCTGGCACCACCTCTCTTCAAGTCTTGGTCGAGATGTAGCTGCAAATGAATCTGGTTTTGTGAGTCACTCCCCCAAAGCCTCCCTCGGATGCTGTCTGGAAATCTTCCACCCCACTGCCAGGATTTGCCCGATTCCCACGAAGCTGCCAGCATTGTTTCCCTGGGCCAAGCAAAAATGCATCATTTTCTGTCTTCTCTTTACACAAGCACCTCCATATTTGTGGCCATCAGAAGGGGGTTTAGACCTCCAATGTAGGAAATATTTAATATGATTTCTTATCCAAAACGCCTCTTTTCCAAAGAGGGATTTTTCATGGTACTTGCTGGCCTTCAGTAGCAGAGGAAAACATTGAGGCAACTCTGTCTTGCCTTGATAAAAGAAGAAAAGTGAAATCCTGATCTAATTTTATACTTCCAAAAGGGAAAGACAGACATAAAAGGATCTGCCAAAGAGAAGAGCCTCGTAATCAAAGGGGAAAAACAATAGATGTTGTTTGTTTATTGTATATTTAAATATACCAAATTCATTATCAGCTGGAATCTGGCCCAGGAGAAGAAATCTCAGGAAAGAGAAATATAATAAAACCTTCAACAATGCCCTCTGTGCTCACCAGCGGTTCTAGTTCTGTGGAGACAAAGTCATGGCCCACAAGCTGGTGAGGACAGGGCAGGAAGAGAGTGGAATGGAGGGTTCAGGGAGGGCTCAGCTGATTCTTTGGGATGTGAGGCAGCCCAGTGTGGGGGTTCATGCCTTACTGATGGAGAAGAGCAAGCCAGATTTCCTCATCTGCTCCCAAGCCACCAGGGAAGCATGTCCTGCCTTTAGAATCCCAGCCCCTAAAAAGCCTTGGAGGACCAGTGGCAGCTGGGAGAGCGCTGGACCTGGAAGTCGGGATCGCTCTTCTCTCTCATCTGCTGGACACCCCTGGCTGAGCTGCCCCTCTGAGGTGTGGGGTGCTGCGTTGAGCATTCCTGGGGTGCTCTGGGAGCATCCCCAGAGTCCAGCCTGGTCCTCAGTGAAGTGGTGATGGGCAGAAAACATTAAAAATGGTCTGTGAGCCATTTGAAGCGGGTGCTGAGGGAGGCGGGACACGCAGGCTCTGATGGCTCTTAAGGCATGAAACGAGCTGGTGAGTGGTGTCACCAGTGTTGCTTGGAGCTAGGAGGGAGAAAATCCTTCTGAAGTGCATGTTCAGAGATATTTTCTTCTTATGAAGGGAAAATAGAAACAAAATTGGGGGAGAAAGGGAAAAACCACATTCTCTGCATCAACAGCAGCTTCTGTCTCCAGGCTCTCTGGCAATGATACCTCAACCCACCCATTCAGCAGTCCATTATCACTTCCCTCCTTCCATTATTCCCCTTCAACCTTATCAGACGCAAGCATCGTCTCAGACGCTCCAACTGAAGCCTTGTAATTGTCCCTGGTTCGAGCTCGATAGCACCTTGAACCGCCAGAGTAATCTCTGCTTTAAAAAAAACCGGCCTCTGCAAGGAGATGATGCTCGAATTTGCCTGTGGCTATGCAGGATCTTTAATAGCCAACTCTTTTCTCTCTCCCTCTCCCGAGCTCGCAGATAAATGGGAAAATTCTTTTTTTTTTTTTAATTATTTATTTATCCCCGGCCTTTTTAGGCTGCCTGTTAGGCAGAGATCACAATATTTATTACAGGGTTTGCAATATTATTATTAGCAATTCCTGGGGGCACATGGTGGAAGAGGTGGGTGGGGAAAGTGGAATAATATCAGACAGGAGTTGTCTCTTGGGGGAGAAAAATGAAATGGAAATGGCATTTCTTGGGCATCTCTGCGTGAGGAAGAGCCAGACTCCGAGGGACTGACCCTTTCTTCTCACATCTAGGCAAGGTTTAGGCCAGGGAACCACGAGTCCAAGTGGGATTTAATTAGGAAAGAAGCCGCTTTTTATTTTATGCTGGGAAGGTAAGGGAAGGAAAAGATGCAAAGCCCAGTTCAAAAAGCAGGTAAGGGATCTTGGCATTGCTTTGCAGCCCAAGACTCACCGGCATTTGCAGATAACCCCAGCTCATAGCCCAGACAGCACAAAAAATGGGAAAAGACATGAAAATCTCTCTTAAGTGAGGACCTGCCTGAGGAGACTGGAGGCTGGGGGTGGCCTGTTATTACCTGAATTGATTGTTTCTTTCTAGTAAACAAGACCCATCTTCCTGGTGATGTGTGCCTCCACCACTGACCTCTAGATTCTCATGTTCCTGCCCCAAAATTGACTCTCCTGCTGCATTTCTCAGCTCCCTGTTTACAAAATGTCAGCTGAAAATTGCTGCCCATCATTTAATTGCAGACCTTACACTTGGGTACTCATATCTGTGAGTTTCCATGAAATCTTCATTGTTATCTGGCCTTTTATGCCTCATGTTTACACCTGGTAGGAAACCTTTGCTGCTTTTTCCTTTAAAGGTGATTGCAAAGGGGAAAATGAATTCGTGCCAGTCGTTGCTTTATGATGTATATCTGGAAAACCTAAGG
>VZRO01004825.1:230013-249404 GCA_013397915.1 Daphoenositta chrysoptera | reverse complement strand
GGGGGGGGAGGGGGGCGGAGGAATAGCTTTTCACTCAAAGAAAAGGTGGTTTAAAATTAAAATTCATTAAAGAAGGCTGGCTGACACATTTTTGCATTCTTTGAGGAAGTATATCTGTTTCATTTAATGCACTGTCCAATTAAAAAGAAGTGGTCCCTTATTACAGATATGATTTATTCTCTGATAAACCACTGATTTATGGCTCACTGGGGTATATATTTAATACTGTCAAAAAAAAAAAAAATGAAAGGACACCCAAAACTATCTTCAGTGCTACAGTGACTCAGTCTGAAAAGGATCTGAGGAAGCAAAGACCCCTGGGAGTTAAATGTAATCTTTGCCTGGGATAAAAGCGCCGGGGACTGCTGATCTTCACAAAAGGATCCTTCGGCACGAGCCCCAGCCACCCTGCACACGCTCACTCTTCCTCTCCGCCTCCTCTTCCTCCTCTTCCTGCACCCCAGCCAAGGAGCTGTAGGAAAGCACCTCTTTTAAACAGAAAAAAACCAAAACAAACCACCCCAAAAATATGGCATTATTGGAATTTTCCTCCCAAATTCTGAACACCAGAAAAGCGCTGCCTCTTGGTATCTACAGGGAATAATAATTCATTCATTAATCTCTAATTTAGAAAAATAATTGGGGATTTTTTTGTGGGCAGCTTTTTTTAAAGTGAGTTGGGTTTTTTTCCCCAAATTGGAAGTCTCATTTTGCTGATGGAAAACCGGGGGCCCAGGATAAGGAAAGTGCTTTGCTTCAGTTCCCAGCACACTTAGCAGCAGCCTGGAGAAGGGACAGCAGGATTTCTCCATGGGTTGGAGATGGGGGCTTTCCTGGCTTGGAGCTTCTTGGTCCCCACTATGGCAACACAAAATTGAGGGATCATCCTCTCCCAGTGAAAGCATCTGGGAGAGGTCAGGAATTTGCTTCTCTTCATCCCTGACCAGGGGAGAAGAGATGGACTTTCTAAATGGCAACTTTGGCATCAGGGATCCTTGAACCCCAGCAAGCTCTGCCTCCCAAAGGATTCCAATGATAGTGATGCCATGATGATTTTTTACCTTTTGTTTTATATCCCTTTTATATACTTTTTCTATATTCTTTGTGCTTCCAGCCCACATTCTCAGACCTAATATTTTGTTAAGCCAAGAGACCAAACATCTTGGGAGCCTCGTAGTGAGGGGTCAGAAAGCCCAGACACCAAGGGCCTCTCCAGAACACATTCTGTAAACTGAGATAGGCCCAGCCAGGGGAAGGTTCCTGGGGCGGGGGGTTCACTGGAGCCCCTCCCTGGGGAATCTTTGCTGGATGTGCTCATTTGTAAGGCCCAGAATGTGATCCCCGAGTGCCCGTGGGTGTGCATTCCGTGTGCTCTGCGGGCATTGCCCCTGGGTGTGCTGCACCTGAGGGGCCTGCAATAAATACCCAGGGGAAAACCCCTTTTTCCCCTCTAACCATGTTTGGCTCTTAATTTTAAGATCAGGGAAAGGCATCAATAGAAGTGGGAAAGGGGAAAGGTTTTCACTGCTTCTTCCCCTGCACAAAGGCATGGAGCTGAACCCATGCTGGAGCTGTGCATCCTTGTACCCATCACCATCACCTTGTCCCTCCACGTAGTCCAAATTCCTGGGACAGCATACTGATAGTCCTAAATACCCCAGAAGATTTAGCTGGACCTCGGAAATAAACAAATGAAGAATTAATAGGTTTTCTGTAACTGGGATTTTGCCTCTTGAGAAGGAGCAGAAGTCCTGTTTTCACAGGTTTTCCCTTATCACTGGGAAACTTTGATGTCCTTCCAGGGAAATGACCACAAAAATAATTTAGTCATTGCCCAGCCCTGTAATTAATACCAAATTGTGAATTTCTGCAAAATCCCCTGTTTTTCTCTACCAACTCCACCTCATCTGTTTGATGAGCAGAGATGGGACTGATGAGAAATAACAGAGAAATGGGTCTTAATTCCTTGCTTCTCCCCAGATGTGCCCACCCTAACCCAGAAAGTCTCTGCATTTCAAAGGTAAAGGTGTGCTCTCTTTTCTTTATACACCACAAGTGTCTATTTGCTTAGAGCTGGCACCAGAGCTTGGATCAAGGATCATAAATCCAAGATAAAGAACTATCTCGTAAATAGGAAGAAAGCCGTGGGAGTGATCTGCCTCTATCTGCTTCTCACGTGTTCTTGTAAAATCTGGTCCAAAAGAACCCCAAACCAACAAAACCCTCTGAAAAAGTGATGGTGTTCATCTAGAAAAGGTTCATCTGAGCTATAATTTTCTTGCCAGGTAGAGGGAAATGAGGTCAAACACAGGCAAGGACCCCATACAGCATGGAAATGCCCTGCTCAGGGTTATTCTCCACTGAAAGCAGAAGGGTGTGATGGTGAAAACAAGTCTGGGGACAACACCCGTGCTGCTGCTGTTGGCAAAGAGAGACACTGGCCTCAGGCTCCTGGAGGACTTTCAGATAAATCTGGAGGTGACTGATAAAACCTGGCCTGGTGGCCGAGTGCCTGCTGCAGAACTGGAAGGAACCTTTGCAGGTGGGCTCTCCACCCTGCTCCTCCCGAGGTCTTCTTGCTCCAGGGAGAACTGAGCTCCTCCACCAGGACCGTTTGGAGCAGCCTGTCCCCCTCCTGTCCTGTGCCCCAGCCACAGGCAGCTCTGAGCATGGGGACAAGGCTCAGTGGCCTCTCCCGGAGTGATTCTCCGCACAGAGCACCCTGCAGCCAGCCGGAAAGTGTTAACTGGTTTTTCCAGATACCATCAAATACATTTAAACAAGCCTGATGCTTGAATGCTTTTTGCATCGGGTGTGTTATACATAAAATATGTTGAGTCAGTGATAGCGCTCTTATCTAAAGACAGAAGCCAGCAAAATTTCACCCGGTGCACTTTGTCAGATTGTTCCCTGACACAGACAGCCCGCGGCTGGCGGTGACAGCAGGTGATCCCATCAGGGACAGGGAGCGTTCACAGGGAACACTTCTCTGCGCTGTTTGCTCTCCCTGCCCACTGTGGCTGGAAAACCAAAGGGAAAGCAGAGACCACATCCAGGTGGGCACCACAGGTGAGCAGCATTGTGGCGAGACTGGGACTCCGCAGTTTTCCCCTGACGACACGTTTTGGGTGGAGCTTTGGGTCTTTAAGGATGAATCACAGCCCTTAGACAGTGAAATGAGAAATGTGTTGGAGTTTACCCATGCACGTAAATCTGGTGTTGGTGCTTTCCGTGTTGCCACAGCTGCACAAAGTTCTTGCAGCCCTGGTGACCTCCTCACCTGCTGCCTGTGGACATCACCACGAAGGCTTGGTCTTGGTGACCAGAACTCCCAGGTAGGGAAGTGGCCTTCTCCAATCTGTGCTGGGCAGGAATTGCATCCTCTTCCCAAATGTCCCTCACAAATGAGCAGTCCCTGTTGGAGACCCTAAATCCTACTCAAGTGCTCAACAACAGCTCCGGTGAAGGCATGGTTCCTACACCTGCAGATGCGCTTCTGGTCTCGCCTGCAGCTCCTCCACATGGCCACAGGTCTTACTTGGTCTGAACTGACTTCCCCAGGGAGCAGAAGAGCATCTGGACACGTCATAAATGTGATAAACTTGCCTTTAGCCTTTTTAATGGAGTTGGAGCTTGTTTTTCTTCCCCCACCTGAGAGTTGGAGCAAAGGTCTGAGACGTAAGTCTGTGCCTTGGGGTCATTTTTAATGTACAGCCAGTTTAGTGTGTGACCACGGTGAATCCCTGCAGCTTGCCCATCCCACCCCTCCCAGTTTCTCCCTGGAACCTGGGGGATGAGAGCACTGCTCGCCTCAGAGAGGTGCTGGAAAGATAAACACAATGATGAACCCAGCAACGATGGGAAGGGAAGCCGATAAGAACCCGGTCTGGGGAACATAGGCACAGGAATTATCTGAAGGTAGGAAAAGGATTATCTCTGTGGAATGAGACCCACTCTGCTGGACAGGGGAGTATCTGACACCAGGAAAGTGTCTCCTTGCTGTACCATTGGCTCCACCACCGGCACACACGGCCCACACATCCACCCTTCTGTCTGAGACTGTGTTCACACGCCCCATCTCCATTTCCAACTGGCTTCTGGCTAATTTGGGCACCTGGAAATCAAACCACCAGGTGGGACTTGGATGTGTTGAGACTTCTTCAAGTTGAAACCTGTGTTTGAAATCGCAGCTGTGGCTCAGCCACTCTTTAGTGCAGCTTCTGCTTCTCGTGCCCTTTGCAGCCAGACAACCTCTTCGTTAATGCATTGCACCAACACCTCTTGACCTCCTGGATACCTGGGCTTCTCCCAGCCCCCCTCACCTGGGAAAAGGGTAAGAAACCATCCAAAGAAGAGCGACTGGGCTGTCTCTTGCCAAGAGAGAAGCCTTGCTGTGAAACTCCATAAAGGACCAAGAACTTGCTCTTCATCTCTTCTGCCTCTCTCCCCCTCGCTCGCCTTCTCCCACCTCAGAAAGTAATCTCATCCTTTCGTCACATATTATTGAAATCCCAGCTCTTAAAAAAAAACCTCTCATTTTTTGCCCAGACTGAGAGCATGTCATTCGGAAGTGATGTGCAAGGCAGGAGATAACCAGGTAGAACTCAGCGATTCGCCACAGAAAATGGCTCCATGGATGGTTGTAATGCTATCAGAGTCCGTCCCTCAATAGCTCTTTACTGCTCCCAAGCTCAGAATCTGCTGATTCAAGAACTTTGCCTGCGCGGGCGGAGGAGGAGGGGACGGGGCTCAGGGGAGATGGGAAGGTGTGTAAAAATAGAGCATTTGCGCTCCGGACGGAGCACAGAATAATGCAAAGGCTCTGCTTTCTTCCCTGTTTTTTTTTTTTTTTTGGTGATGCGGGAGAGGCGGCACAGTCCCCCCTGCTCGCGCTCTCGGGCTGTGTCCTCATTTCATGCTTTAGTTGTGCTGATTGGGAGGGCTGAATCCCCTCGGCTGCATGGTTAGTGCAAACCAGTTGCACTGCCGGCTGAAATGGAGAGAGGTTAGAAGCTGACTCCATGCAGACAGGGGATTTTCCAGAGGCAAATGGGGTCTCTGAGGGGGTGCAGCTGCAGGAGTCCCTGGGCCAGGAGGTCTTCCATTGCCGAGGAGTTTGGAGAGAAGTGTCCCACTCAGTTCTCATTTGTCTGGAAATGTGTGTGTGGTTGTGAAACACAAGAGGTGGTGGTGCACCTCTTCTGCGGGTGAACACAGGGAAGGGAACAAAGCCCAGCTTTAACCAGGCAGGCAGGTGGGAACTGGGGTAGAGACAAGTCCAGAGAGTTGGGGTCGTACCAGCATCTCCAACACCTTCCTGGATTTTAGCCCTGACTCCCTGCTTTTAACTTTAGATGTGAGTTAGGGCGTGCAGAACGTTTTGGGTGGATTTGTAAAGCAGTGCATTGAATATGAAACCATCCTTTTGACAGATGAGGGACCCCTGGCACTGGGAACTTGGTGGAGCTGTAGCAGTCGAGGCAGCACAGTCTCCTCCCAAGCAGAGGATCCAGCCCCTTGGCAGGGGTTTATTCCATTGCACCATGGAAAACCGTGGATGGGAAACAACTGCAGGCTTCTCCCACTCCATCTGCCTTGTTCAGGTGCTGCCCAGCCATCCCAGCACTCTGCCAGCCTCCCACCCCAGCTCCCGTGCACATCACCAGGCCACTGATGTTGGATCACCAAGGAACCAACCCGACTATCTCCTGGGGGAAGAGAAAACAAAGAGGTTTGACTGCTCAGAGAAGCTTTTTCCCTGCCTGACATATTCCATGCTGGGGGGGTTTGTACGAAGTGCTCAATTTCAGGGCCAGGCAGCTGCTTCCCACTTTCCTTGTTGTTCCCTGAACCCGTGAATCCATTGGCACCCCTGTGTAGCTGCAGGATTCCACCCCCATCCGCCCTTCCCATCCAAGGTGAACTGGCAGCCAGGCCTGGCCTTAAGTTTCCTGTCAATTTTCTAGTCCTCATAAATTTAGGAGCTGTCAGCAAAGTAAAGGAGGATCACAATACCATACATGGAGAACTGCATAATCTTGGAGACGAGAGTAAAGGAAATGGGATGAAATTTAAGACTACTAAATGCAAGGTCATGCACTTGGGGATTAACAAGAAATTCTGCTCTAAACTGGGAGCTCATCAGTTGGAAACGAGAGAGGAGCAGAGAGATGTGAGTGTATTAGTTAACCAGAGAATGGCTACGAGCCACCAGGGAGTTGCCCTATGGAAAAGCAGGAGTCTCAGCATCCCTCAGGTGAAGCACTCCCAGTTCAGACCAGTGGTACTGCATGGGCAAGATTTCAACTGGGGGGTTCTTTGCATGGGAAAGGGTTGTCCTATCCACAGGGAAGAATGGGCAGGGGAACAAAGAGGTGTTAAGGAAGGATCTTGACAGCTCTTGGTTGAACTATTGGAGAAAAAATACGAATTCTTCCTTTTAGAGGCAAATAGAAAGGCCAAAAGACACTGTTGGTGCAGAGCAAATGAGAAGAGCATGAGTGGTGTATTTTGAAATAGCAAATGTATTGGTAGCAGCAAAGCAGGGAAGCTGTGGAGTGTGACCCACTTTGGCTGTATCTGACGAGGGAGATGCACCTCTGTGTGCAGCACTCCAGCTGGGAGCCCTGGCCACAGCCGGAGTCACCTGTAACAATCTCGTGGGACGTTGCACGGAGCCAACAGCAACCTCTGAAACAGGGGTGCAAGACTGCCCTGTGTAGACAGGGCTGCCAGAAAGCCTTCCTAAGCCATGGAGCTCTTCTCAGCAGCAGGGAGACAGGCAGCTTTCCATCAGAGTTTTCCAGAGCTGCTACGGTCAAGGTGGGAGCTGGCCTCTCCAGCCAGGAAAGCTGCTTTCCCTCTACCAGCTTTGCCCTCTCCACTCTGTGTTCACCAACTTCAAACAAATTAATCTGAGCATAGAACAGAGGAGCTGGAGGTGGTATCTAGGAGGATATTTTTGTAGTTGCTTTGCTTTTTTCCCTCTTTCCAATGGGGTTAAAACTTGAGGTTGAGGGCATGTGGATGATTTTTCTCACGTCCCTGTCATGGGTTGTCACCTTACCCGCAGCCCAGATAGGTGTGCCAGTCTTTGGGGACCTCCCATCCCACGGCACTTCACACCCTCTGCAGCCGCCTCCCACAAGGTGCCACGGGGTATTTAGTGTAAGGACCTTGGAATAAAACACACGCTGGGAGCAGCTTTATGCTCTGTATTTACTGGCACAGGAGCGATGTTTCAAGCTGCGCTGCAGGGGTTTTGTCACCCTCTACACAAAGAACTCTTTCTCACTGCACAAAGAAACCTTTCCCCTTGCTGCCCCTTCCTCTGCTCTTCCCCTCAATGAACACAAACCTCCTGCTATCTCCCAAGCCTGTCCCAAACCTCACTTGGCATTTCCCACTCTGCTTCCACCAATCCCTGGTTTTAACCAGTTTCTCCAATGTGTTGAGCAGCACTTTCCCCTGAGCAGCCATGTCACAACCTTCACCAGTTTGAGGCTGCTGTAACTTCTGGTGGTCTACATAGAGCATTTTGTGCCTGCGATCCACCGTGAGGATAAAAGAGGGAGGAATAAATCCCAGATTGCAGTGGTCCCACATTTTCTGTTACCCTAATGCTATTACTTATATGGACAAACCATGGCTTGTGGTTTGTGATCCATTGGGATGGAGCAGCATCCAACCCCAAACCACCCAATTTATGGCTCCTGCTGGGTCACAGCATCGAAGTCAGAAATTGAGGTCAAAGAGCTGCCAGGGTTGGGTCTGAATCCCCCAAAAAAGGCCTTCAGACTCCTTCTTGAGTGGTGTTTTTGTGTCCTCTTCAGTGACTCCAGCCAGTCATCTTCCCTTTTTTTTCCCAGCCAAAAAAGTCCTGCCAAGAAGAAAGTCTTCAGGGTCTGCTCACATTCCAGCAACACTCCGGCCTCCAGAAGTCCTTTTCACAGCACACAATATGGCATTGTGATTAGATATAAACTGAAAGTGTATTTCCTGCCCTTCAGTAATTACACTGGCTTATGGGAGCTTTATTCAGCATGAAGCTTTATTATTCTGCAGAATGAAATTCTGTATAATTTTCCTCTCCTCCAATGCGCAGATGAAAAATCATATTTTGGTCCGAGTTGGGAAGAAAGGCTCAGTTATCACTTGAGAGCGTGGTGTTATTTTCCCCCGGAATTAAAAAATCCATCTGGGTGTACGACCCCGCTCACCCTCCCGCCTCTCCATTCAGCCTTTTGTATGCATATGAACCTTATCAATTTCCAGTGCTGTGGAGAAGGGAACCACAACAGCCCCCCCAGCCCTCCCCACTCTAATGGAAACACGTGAGCTGGAGCAAGAAATGAGCACAAACCCCTCCTGCTCTGCTGAGGAGGGGAGGGAGGTGCAGGTGGAATGCCTGGTTTGTGGCTGTTGTCCATCAGTGTCCGTGCGATCCCACTGCCAGTCGGGGATGTCGGGATAGGACCTTATTGATACCACACTGGCATCAAGCAAGGCTTGACTCCAAAACCAACCAAAACCAGCTTTGGCCACTCAAGGTGGCAGTGCCTTGTGCAGGCACAGCCCAGCTCACTCGTCTCACATCAGGACACGGCAGATGTTTTCTTCCTGGCATCTCTTTCTCCAAAAGAGGACTTGGAAAGGCTCTGATGGGTGGTCCCGTGTCCACACGCTGTGTCCCATGTCTGTCTGTGGGAACTGGGAATCGCTCTCTGTGCCCTGGGCACTCTGGGATGCTGCTGTTGCTACCATTTTTAGAAATAATTAAAGATGATGGTTCTCTAATAGCAAAAACTTCTCTCGTGGTATTGGTCATGAAAATTAGCCTGGAAACAGAATTCATCTGCCTAAATTTGGTATCTATGTCACCTGATTTACACAGGATGAATCTCTGTGTGCCCAGATCAAGACTGGATAAACCTCTGAATAATTTCTGGTTGCCTTTTCCTTGTCATTTCGTGTGGATGAGCTGTTCACATTGCAAGAGGAGGCTGAAGTGAGACAGTCACGGCAGACAAGGATCTTGAAAAACACAGAATAAAATACTGGTGGTGTACTGGGAATGCTTGGTGGGAGTCCCATGTCAGCACAGAGGTCCCTGGAAGCTGTGTGTGATCTGGGATCACTCAAATGGCAGCTCTGATCCATTTGTCTGGAACACCAAGGAAGGGTAGAGCAGTTTCCCAGCACCTTGGTCTGTGTTACGTGGCCAAGGGCAGTGGTGAGATCCTTCATGAGGGGAAGGATCTCTTATGTACCACCCGTGGCCAAAAGCAGAGCAGAAGACAGTTCCTGTCCTGTAATTTCTCCATGCTCAACTTCACCCAGAACAGGCGTTCCAGCTCTCCAGTCTCCTCCACACCTGAGAAGATGCTCCATCCATTTCTGCACAAACCAGGTTAATAGTCCCCAAATTGCCTTGCTGTGACCCTGCCCAGCCCCTGTCCTGTCTGCATTTCTATTCCTTTTAAATATCTACTTCTATCCACAGTAAATCAATAGTACTTTGCTCCTGTTTGTTCTCCTCTGGTTGGGGTCACTCACTCCAACTCCAGAAAGCCTTGCAGGAGGGACCTCTGCTTCACTGCCCTTCTCTAACCCAAATTTGTTGTGACTGCTGGTGTGTCTCACCTTCCTCATGTCCCCTTGTGAAGTTTGGATGGGACACTTCCTGCTCCCCTGGTTCCAGTTGTCCTGATCACAACCGTGTGTTTTTGTATTAATATTCCATGACGCCCAAGATGGGTTTGGAAGGTCTTGGAGGTCTGGAGCTTTAGATGGACACTGACTTCCAGAAATAAAGACACTTTCTTTGCTGTTTGATGAACAGGACTCCAATAAGACAAGCAACCTGCTCTGGTGGAAGGTATCCCTGCCCATGGCAGAATGGTTAGAGTGAGATGGTCCTTGAAGTCACTTCCAACCCCAAAAATTCAGGGATTCTATGAATGCAGAAAGAAAACTCACACGGTTGGATCATCACCTGTGGTACCAGGTACTGCTGGACTGCATGTGGTAGAGAGGCATTTCTGGAGCACAGTAACCACCATTAATATTCAGGCAACATTCAGGGTTGTCAATGGAAATACATCAATTAAGGGGAAAAAAGGAGGTGAAGGGATGGTGGAAAGAGGTCTCAGCTTTTGTTTCCCGCTCGCTGCCGAAGGAGTGAGGGGGAGGTCAGGGCTGTCCATTTAGGAGGTCAGTGGTGAACAGGGCTATCAGATGCCTTGCCAAACTAATTCCTAATTGGAGCGGTGTTTGTCAACACCACCAGAGCCTTAATGCAGTGTAATCTCTGGAGATAGAAGCTCTGATAGGGGTCTAAATCTCTGCCCCTTGTCACTGCGCCCAAACCTGGGCTCTGTGAGAGGCTCTGCAAACACCCCCTGCTTTTCTTACCACCCAAAGAAAGGAGAGGAGGGAAGACACTGGTGAGGGGAAAAAAAGTAGCATCGTGCTGCAGGGGAATTCTTCAGAGTAGTTGAAACTGGGTTTGTTTAATTGGACAACAAACACTCCACCAGAATGAACATCTGCCTCCAAAAATAGATGCACAACAAACCACCAGTTGTTTCAGGATCGCCTTGGCTCCTCATACAGTCCTTCCTACTCTGTGACACGGCCTTCTTGGAAAAGCTTCTGTCCAACTCTGTGGATTTTTCCCCTCACAAGTGCTGTAGGAGGCAACTTCACAGAGAAGTGCCTCAAGTGTGGAGCGAGGATGAGCTTTGATATAGGTCAGCTTCGAGTTCTGTGGTTGAATCAAGTCTTCCAAGTTCAAGAATCTCTTCTGACACAGGAGATGAGCTAAGGATTTTATCCTCAACTAACGAGGAGTTCGGGGTTTTCTTCACTGACAGGTAACAATAAAGGGGTTTGCACTAGGGCAGGACCAATGAGCACAGTTACAAAGGCCATACTGTGTTACCTCGGAAAAAATGTTCCATCCAATGTCCAAATTTATTTGAGGATGCATGGAAAGATCTCATTATTATTTCCATTATTTTCTTCTTGAATAAATGCAAGCTGCTCTTTGCAAGGTATCACTAAGCTAAGACCCTTCTGTGGTCTCATCAGGAGAAAAATAAACAAAACTTCTACTCTGAGTTGTGATGCTTCCTTGTAGCTCCCCGAAAGCGTATTGGGATAGCAGGACGCAGATCAAATCTTCCCGTCTTGTAGGGTTCCACTCTTCCTCCTATTACTGATGGCTCTGTGGATGCAGGGATATATTTCCACAACCAAAAAACTCACATTGTCTTCAGAAGAAATCAACAGACGTGTCCTAAATCCAGACAAGAATTGCTGAAAGATCTTGGGAGGAGGAAGAGCCCAAAGGCTCCTCACAGGTGGGCATGACCCCCCAAAATGTCCTGGCTTGTCTCATACCTTTGAGTTATTGGGGCACCATATTTAGCAAAGTTGCTGCAGAGCTGCAGAAATATCACTTATCTTCTCCTCATTCATTATCCCAGGCTGCCATTTGGTACCTGCCATGTCTCCGATGCTCTTGGCAGGATGCAGAAGGAAAAAAAAAGATACCCAGGTATCTCTGCCTTGCACGGATTTATGGAGAGGTAAGGAAATGCATTTTCCATGTCTATGAATTCTCGCCGTGACCACGCAAGGCCACGGCTGTCCTTGTGCATAAACAACACGGGGAGTGAGTTATTACCAACCCGAAAGACCAGAGCTCCTCACCAGAGGGGGCTTTTGTCTTTCCTTTCACGGCAGCTCCAGAAGCCTCCCAGCCAAGCCTCCCCATGGCATGTGCTCTGCTTACCTGTGATTTATTGACGATAATCACGGGGCAAGCCATTTGTAATCAAACGTACAACAAAGACATCCTCGTGCTGAGAGGCAGTGATAACGCACCATTTAGTAATTTTTGTGCAGTCAGTAATTTGGAGAATGAATGATAATTTCCTGAACTGAGAATCTGCACTGACAACCCTTAGTGCTATTCACCTCGTGAATAAAGATACCTTCCTCTCCATGTCTCGTGATAAATTCCTTTTATTAGGGCCACTTATGTGGGACTTTATCTTAATCGTCTTAAGTATGGGGCAGTCTCTGTGCTGAGGCTGGGTCGTTTTTCATTACGACCTCCAGCATGCTCTGGGAAGTAAATAAATACCAGGCAGTGATATGAAAACAGTCATTAAATGAAATGAGCTTTGCTAAGGCAATGCTCTGACCGGCTGCAGACAGCACATCTGCACCACAAGAGGTGCTGAGGAACAGGGGGCATCCCTTACCTCCACCTGAGGGGGATGAACTGTCCAACAGGAGAATTGGATCGTTTTAACCATCACAGCATTGAGCACCACTGCTGCAGCGTGCTCTTCCCCAGTTCCAACAGTGTTAGAATCACAGAACACAATCATGGAATGGTTTGGGTTGGAAGGCACCTTAAAGCCCGTCGCATTCCACCCCCTGCCATGGGCAGGGACACCTTCCACTAGACCAGGTAGCTCCAACCCTCTTCCCACCTGGCCTTGGACACTTCCAGGGATGGGGCAGCTTCTTATTGTTTAAGCCAAGCAAGGAAATGCATTTCCTGCAGCTTTGGATTTTCAGGTAAAAATGGTCTGTGAAAAGCCAAGCGGATTTTAGGATCTAGCCAGGAGCTCTGTTTGATGATCCCCACGCTGTAGTGCTTCATGGAGTCTGTTCAAAACTGGGGGATGGAGTGCTGGAGGCAACTGGTTCTAAGCTAAACCACTGTTCCTCACCATGTCACAAATCCAAGCTGGGAGCTGCCATCCAACGGCGGGATGAGCAAGAGGCTTCATTCTCCATTTCTGAGCTTCTTGGACACCATACTCAGAGCTGGCAGGTCCTGGGCACTGGGTGATCCTCTCCTCTTTTCCATCTCAGACATGAATCACACCACGTCTGTGTGATCCAGCAGAAGCGTGTCCCCTCCACCAGTGACATGGCTCCTCCTGCTCTGCACACCTGCTCCATCCCCTCAGCACTGTCCCGATGTTGGATAAAACACTGCATGGACCGAAAATGTGGGGGGGATTTTCCTGAAGGCAATGGGAGGGCTGACAAGGAATTCTGTTTCTGTCACAGGACTGGGTTTTGCTCTCCACTGGTATTTCCAGCATGAACAGGGACTCGATTTCTGTGCCATCAGTAGCACTTCCAGGGAATAAGCAGCATTACAGGTGAGGGCACAGCACAGACTGCCAGCTGCCTCCCAGGTAATTTGGACTGTGGTCACCTCCTGAAGGCCAAGTGTGGGCTGTGCACCGAAATTCACAGACATGATTTTTTGTTCTTTCCTGGCTCTGAACACTCAGCTCCCTGTTTCTCTCTTCCCTCTCCTCATTGCAGCTGTGATTTAATTCCAGACAGGCAGCAAAGTTTGGAAACATGCAGATTACTCCTGTTCTGTCTTAATCATCCTCACCAGGGAGAAACAGAAGAGGAGAGCTTTTTAAAACACTTGGATAAAATGAACTGGAACGATGAAGTACATTAAGAACAGGAAAATCTAAATGAGGTGGAAATAACGTCTTTATTGAAAGGACACATTTTAATCTCTCTCTCCTGCACTTACATGAACACACCTGATGCCAAGGCAGGAGGAAAAGGTATAAGCTGGGAGACTGCCCTGGCACTTGGTCTTTGCCAGCTGTGCCTGTGGCACTTCCCAAATCCTGGCACTGTGGTCTTCCAGCCAGTGGCCAGCACTGCAGGAACCTGCCACTGAAGAACCGTGGAATCACGGAATATCCTGAGCTGTAAGGAATGCCCAGTGATCATGGAGTCCAACACCAATGGGAGCCACTGCAGGCTGCTCCTGTGATGCTGCTCAGAGAGGTGGGAAGCACCCACCTGGAGACAACCCCTCCTGGCAGCAAATTCCACATCCACAAGGATCCAGCTGGGTGTCTCCACGAGGCTCCATCATGGGAGCTGTGGCCAATCACAGGGGGAGTCCATAAAGGTGATTTGTGGGCCAGCTGTTGGTGTCACCTTTGAGGTGCACTAACCTGTGAGTTTGTGACCCCGAGGATGCCAGAGCTCAAGAGAAGCCTTCGGTGAGAGCCAAAAAACGGAGAGCGTCCATTCCAAAACCTGTGACCTGCTGTGATGGTTGTACAACAACGGTGGAGCCTGCCATGCTCACCCAGCAGTAGACCAAGCAGGGAAATGGCTGATTTTGGAGACTCCACTGCTCAAGTTTGTGCTACAAAAGAGTTCCCCTCTCTGCTTCTACTCATTACGGAGCCAAAGATGGTTTCTAAACAGTGAATTCACAATGCTGCCCCAAAGAGGTCCCAATCATCATCTTCCAGTAGGGTTGGGCTTTTTGACCTGATCAGAGAAACAATCCTTTAGATAGAAAAGATATCAAAAATAAAGTGTGACTCCCTCCACTGGCCTCAAAGAAGGCAGGTCACTGGGTGAATTTGGGATTTTAATTTGACGAATCATCTTTTGAACCGTGCTCATTGTGGTGCTTGATAGAGTCTGTTTCCCTCCTGATCCCACTGATTATGGATTTTCTTCTCAGTGGTCTCTCTCATTTCTAATGTGTTGCTATTATTCAAAGTGATTAATTGAAGTCGCTGGTCAAACCTGTACCTGGATATGAGCTTTAACCATGGATGTGCCATTCTGAAGCCGTGTTCTTGATCTGTGTTTCCTGAGGCACAGGGCAGCATCCGACATTTTCAACGCTCCAGTGGTTGTATTTCCACAACAGACAATGCATTATGAGACAAAATGAAATAGATATAGTTGGAAGAAACACACGAGGATCAGAGTCCAGCCCCTGGCCCTGCACAGACACCCCAACAATCCCACCCTGTCCATCCCTGGCAGTGCTGTCCAAACGCTCCTGGAGCTCTGGCAGCCTCGGGGCCGTGCCCATTCCCTGGGGAGCCTGGGTAGTGCCCAGCACCCTCTGGGGGAAGAACCTTTCCTGATATCCAACCTAAACTCCCCTGACACAGCTCCAGCTGTTTCTTGGGGTTGGGTCCCTGGTCACAGAGAGCAGAGATGGGAGCTGCCCCTCAGGAGGAAGTTTAGTTCAGGCTGTGGGGGAGGATGAACAAAGATGCTACAAAAAACCTTATAAATATGAAGGATGACCAACAGTGGTCTTGTCAGGCCTGGGAGGGGATGCCAGCAGGAGGCATGAAGGCAGCTGCTGCTTTCCTGGGCCAACACGGTGACATAAAATAGTTTGGGGTGGAAGGGACCTTAAAGCTCATCTCGTTCCACCCTCAGCCATGGGCAGGGACATCTTCCATAGACCAGGTTGCTCCATGCCCCATCCAGCCTGGCCTGGAACACTTCTGGGGATGCATCAGAAGGGCTGGACTCAACATCTCTTCTCCCCTTCCAATACCGTACATTCTGAAGGGAATCATCTACCAAAACCAAGTATTAAAGGTACAATTTGCTCCCCTCTGGTCCTTAGAAATGCAGATATGATGGCTCCATCAGCAGGGTAGGAGTGACCACCTGGATTTCCCAGTTCGGGTAGGACTGATGAAGGACGTGATGGTATCAGGAGCTGTTATTAACACTGCTGTGACAAGGATTTGAGAAATGGTGACAGGGACCTGCAGCTTGTAGGGGATAGCAGCCAGGACTGGGCTGCTGTCCTCTTGTCCCATACTGTCACCTGGAGATGCTGTTGATAGGACAAGAGGATGCAGCTTCAAGTTGCACCAGAGGAGATTCAGATTGGAAACTAGGGAAAACTTCTTCACCGGAAGAGTGGTCAGGGATTGGAACAGGCGAACCAGCGCAGTGGTGGAATCATTGCCCCCGGAGGGATTTAAAGGCATGTGATTTAAAAGGAGGTGGCACTTGGGGACATGGGTTAGCGGTGGCTTTGGCAGCGTTGGGAGAATGGTCAGACTCAGTGATCTTGGAGGGCTTTTCCAGCCTTAACCATCCTATGATTCTCTGCGCCAGGTGGGCACGCCAGGGCTCTGTCATCACGCCCTCCTCGCTGGAGCCACCCCAGGCCTCATTCCTTGGGTGGCCAAGACGTAGCCCCGTGCAGAGCAGGGCTCCAACGCCAATTAAAGGAGCGGCAATTAAAGAGCGGAGGGGACGGAAGGGCTGGAGAGGCAGCAGGATGCTGGAGCCATCCTCCGTCGACAAAGTGCTGAGACAACAAACTTAACCTCTCTGTCCATGGCGCGCCTATCAGCCATGGTTATTAAATCCCACAAAAGGGAGAAGAGCACCAGTGAATAGGGTTGAAAGAAAAAGCACTTTCCCCATTTGGATTACCTCCTACAGAACAGGACCTGCCAGTGAAAGGCGGAGAGTGTAATTGCTGGCCTGAAAGAGAAGGGAAAAAAAGGAGAAAAAAAAAAACTATAAAGGGAAAGAAAGGAAGAAGGAAGGGGGGAAAAATTGATAATGAACAATTTATCCTCTGAGCTAACAGTTAATTAATTCTGAAAATATCTGTCAGGCTAATGGAGGGGGGGTAGCTGTGCCACTGAACACAATTAGTAAAATAATAATAACAAAAAAGGGGAAAAAAAAAAGAAGAAAAAAGATTTTTTTAAGGTGTTGCTATCTTCTTAGAGACCAGGCCCTTGGCTTCCCAATGTCATTCTCAACACAATTTTTTTTTCTTCTCTCCCTTCGTCTCTTTTCAGAAATTGTTCTCATGAATGATTTATATATGTCTAGTTATCTGGAGTGATTTCTATGGACCCGGGCGCATTGCTGCATAATTGTTAATTTTAATGCCATAATAGCTTCAGATGGAGGAAGAGATTAGGCGTTTATTGCACAATTAAATGAAACATACTTGAGAATCACAAAAGGTTCCGTAATTATTTCAGACCATTAATAAAATGGGCATTAAATTATATGGGACACAAAAGGGAAAGGAAATAGATTTTCATTACAGCAATAGAAGCCGAGAGTAGTAATAGATCCTTGTTGAATTCTCTTTCTCTCTCTCTCTCTCTGAAATTAATTGTTGCCCGGCTTATTTCAAAGCAAAATAAAAGAGAAATAAAGTGTGTTAAAGAACCTCTGATGAAAGGGCTTTGTTTGATAAGGACAATAGCCAGTGATACACTCCGGGAAAAAAAAAAAAAAAAAAAAGGAGAAAGAAAAAAAGGAAGATTTGATTTTGGCTTCCTGCCCTCAGTCCTGCGGGCAGAACAGGGGCTGCGTGCGGACACACGAGGGCCTCTCCTCCCCTTCCCAACACCACGGGGCTGTGGATGGGAGGGAGAAGGAGGGATGTGGAAAGCTCCCCCATCCACTCCCCAGTGCCCCCGACGATGGGACCGGCCGTGGGTTTGGCACCAGGGGCAGGAGAGGCAGGAACTGGCAGAAATCCCAGAGATGCTCTCGCAGAGGGGCCGCACTTGGCTCTGTCTAGATAAGACCGTGAGCGATGGATTTGCCTTGCATGGAAGATCCAGGGCCTACCAGGGACAAGGAAGCAGCAGCTGGAGGCTCCCAGGTGTTCCGACTGCAGCAGAGCCTGGAGAGTTTGTCCCCTGAGCAGTCCCTGGGGATCCCAGCGTGCACAACATGAGGGGCTGGGGCAGGAAGAGCTCCTGTCGCACCTGGCAGAGCCAGCCCAGAGCAGCCTGGACCTGAATGCCACCAAAACCTCACCTCTTGGCCTGGGAAGGGCCAAGGACATGACCCACCTGAAAAACGTGGCACAAGAGCCCTTAAAAACTCTGATCTCCTGCTCCTTATTCTGACAATAATTAGTTCCGATGACAAAATAAGGGGGCAGGATCTGATTCCCCTTGGAATGAGAGGCATCCTGAAAATCCACAGTGCTGATGAGGGGGAGAGGACTCAGAGCCTACTGGGGCAAGTTTTCAGGGATACTCAAGATTTCTGGAAGGAATAAGTGGCACCTCTTGGCAGTTACTGAAGTCCGTGGTGACTTAGCCTCCTAAACATGAACATGCCCTTGATCCTAGTGGAGTTTGTAGGGATCTGAGTGGGCAGCAGCACAATTAAGAGTGAAAGAGGCCAAAAGAGGGTCATTTGTAGCTAATGGCAAGCTCATCTTCCACCTGCCAGCCTCACTTCACCGTCCTTAAACTCCCCTGAGAAGCCTTAATGAAAAAACACTTCTAAAACATCACTTTTGGTCCATGAGATGTTGTGCATGGCCAGGTCCCTCACACAGCTCGCTCCAGGGGCTGCAGAGGTTTCCAAGAAGATCCCTTCATTAAAGAAAAACATGTTAAAAAGGGGGGAAAACACAACAGAAACGTGGGAAAAATGTCTTGGCAAAGCAAAGTTTACCCAAAAAAATGTGATGTCTGAGGAAAGCAGAAGCAGCTCCCACATCTCCCCAGCGAGAGTGCCAAGCAGGCAGCCAGGGAAGCTGTCATCCCCCCTTGCCGAAGGGCGGGAATTGCAGAGGGATCAGGAGCAAGGAGCGTTCGAAGGCAGGGATAAACAAACAAGCAGCGAGGGTGTCTCTTCCCGGAGCACAACTGCACTTGAAAATTCAGCTCAGCTGACGCAGATCAGACACACGGCGCTATTTTTAGGCTCCTTGCAGTGTTTTACTTTGCAGCTGTGTTCCAGGCCTGCTCCCATTCCCCTGGCACTGGCAGAAGCGATGCCTCAGTGGACAGGGAAGGCCTTTGGCCGCCTGTGGATGTGTGCAGTGGGAATTTGTCACAGAGCTTCTCCTGGGAAAATAGCTTCTTTAATAGCAGGTGTGTGTTGAGGGCAGGGGCTGAGCTCCTGCCTTCTTCGGGAGGGAGGAAAGAGACTGGGGAGGTGACAGGGACCCCCCAGCACCTTTGCGCAGCTGGATTTGGGTGTTTCCTGGGAAAACCAGAGTTGGCAGGAAGGTCTTTCCAGGTGGGACTGTCCCTGGGACTCCAGCACACTGTGCTGCACAGAGCGGAGAGCTGGGACAAGGGACAGCATCCCTCCAACCCTGCCAGCCTTCTGTCCCAAGAGACCACCAGCACCATGCTGAGCACCTGGAGCTTTGGCGAGGGGATTAAGGCTGCAGCAGGGACCCACAGAAAAAGAGTTTGACATGGAGAGACTTAAGAAGAAATTGGAAAAAAAAAATTAGGAAAAAATAAAAGGAAAAAAGAGGGAATGGTCGTCCACGGGGGGGAGGAGCAAATGGGAGCCTAAGCAGCAAAGAAAAAAAGAAGTTAAAGCGGTGAAATCGCTGTAGATAAGCAGCAATGAGGAGGCCGTGGGCTGCGCCGCCAGCGCCCTCTCCTGGGCGCAGCCAGCGGTGCTCCGGCCCGGGGGGAGCCAGGGACCCCGGGGAGGGAGGGATGGACAGCGGGGAGGGAGGGATGGACACCGGGAGGGAGGGATGGACACCGGGGAGGGAGGGATGGACACCGGGAGGGAGGGATGGACAC
>VZRO01004825.1:216945-229835 GCA_013397915.1 Daphoenositta chrysoptera | reverse complement strand
GAGAGATGGACACTGGCAAGGGAGCCATGCACCTTGGCAGTCAAGTGATGCTCCCAGCGTGGAAGTGAAGCTCCCCAGGGAATAGAGTGATGCTCCCAGGGTGGGAGGGATGCTCTCCGAGGAAGGGAGTGATGTGACCCAGGGAAGGGTGTGATGCACCCTCAGGACTGGAGTGACTTTTCCCGGGATGGAAGTGATGCTCCATCGAATGGGAGTGATGCTCCCGGGGAGGGAGTGGCACTCCCCGGTTGGTGAGTGATGCTCCCGGAATGGGATTGATATTCCCAGAGTGGGATTGATGCTCCCAAGAAGGGAGTGGTGCTCCCCAGGGAAGGGAGGGGTGCTCCCACGGATGGAGTAGTGCTCCCCAGGGAAGGAGGGATGCTCTCAGGAGGAGAGTGGGAGTGGGGCAGAGCAATCCGAGCTCACACGCGGTGCAACCCTGCAGACAAGCAGGAAGCCCTACAGTGATTGGGTACAGCACCAAATCAGCAAAAGGATACTTAGAGGGAAAAATAAGAAGCTAAAGGGAGAGTTGGTCAGGGAAAGCAGGGACGGGGGAGAAAGTCTTAGGGAGATGAAAGAAGGTTGGCATTAGGGGAAAACAAATAAGAAGATAACATAAAACATGAACAATCCAAAGTATTAAAGAGTCGCTAAAAAGGACAAGGAAAACAGCCAAGTGCAGTGGGAGATCAGCCGTGTCACCCAGCTGGAAATCAGCAAGGAGAGGACCCAAGACATGGAGTGAGTTGTATTTTAACATGAGGGAAGTTATACTTTTTCCAGGCCGACTCTTGGAGGGCTGACTCAGAACACAGGGCAAGGTCCTTCCTGCTCCCCATGGAAGGCACAACATCACTGGGGAAGAGGAGCAATGCTTTGTCCTCTGCTCCGGGGACAGCAGTGCCCCTGTCATCATCTCCTGCTGCACAAGGACACAGGAGTTCCCGATCTGTGCTGCTCTGGGCTTGTCTCTGAGTGCTGCTGTCACACCAGGGCTCAGGGCAAACTGCCTTCTGGAGGTGTTGGGAGGAACAGCTGCGGCTCAGGCCTCCAGCTGTGTAAGACATTTTGGAAATGTTGCTGTTCTGTTGTAAGGAGGCAATGAGGAAGGAGATGAAATCCAGAGACTTGGAGCAGTGGGACAAAACAGAGCAGGAGCAGACAGCTAATCCCAGTGGCCACCTTGATGTCAGATCTAAAGGCAAAGTTGAGAGTAAGGAACAACAAAGGTGTCACCTCACTGTGCCTGGATGTGGAGGAGAAGGAAGCTCAGGGCCAACAGCACTTGGAGCTTGAGCAAGAGGAGCAGGGGAGGAGAAGGTCCGAGAACACTTTAGAGCAGGAGACCCTTGGAGAAGACACCAGAGGCACCACAGCACGTGCAAAATCCTTCTGATGTAGCCTTAATGCACAGCTCGAGTCTGTCTTTTGGTTGTAGGCACCCAACACAAGTTTGCGGGGTCTGCAGAGGGGTCTGCACCAGCAGGTTTAGGTTTGGGTCTCTTGGGTGAGTGGGGAGGATGCAGAAAGGAAATTGGAATCTCATTTTGCTTTAAATTCAGGCAGATTGATCGGGGTTTATCACCCTGCAGACACAAACAGGCAATATTGCCATCGGATGTTATCCCATGGGGTAGAGAGGTGCTTTCTCCCGGGAAAACGCAGGCGGTGAGAGCAGCAGGGAGTGGTGCAGCACTCCAGCTCTCCCGGCCAGCCTTGCCCAGCCTGGCTGCGGGCTGGAGGTGCTGCCGGTGCGAGCCGCAGCTCCGTCTCCGAGGGCCGTGGCTCCCGACAAGGCCCGCACCGATAACGCGCTTAGCGCGGCGGGGCGAGGGGCGGCAGGAGCGGCGAGAGCAGCGATGCGTCCTGCGCTCCCCCGGGCCCCGCGGCAACTCCGCGCTAATCGCCCGGCTCCCCAGATTAGCACCGGGAAAGCCGCGATTTGGCAGCTCCACCTGCGCTGGAGGAAAACCCGGCAGTCGTGGAAAACTCAAGAATTCCTGGATTTGCTTGCGAGGCCAAGGAAAATGTCTAGTTCTCCGCTCTTCCGTTGCTGCGGCGGTCACTGTGGAGAGCTGTCGCCTTGTCCTGGTGGCCACAGACCTGTCCCGCAGCCATCACACAGGACCGTGACAGCGGCTGTGGTGGTCCCGTTTGAGGGACGGTTTGGATGGATTCAGGGCTGTGTGACAACGGGAGCGATCCGCTCCCTTTCATTAGCAGAGCCTAACGAGCGCCCTGATTATCACAGCGCCCTGATTATCAGAGCCCCCTGATTATCATCATCCCTCTTCCGAGCTCCAAAGTGACCTCAGTAATGCTCGGCAGAAACCTGTTTTAGCTAATCCAAACCAGGCAGCCAGCACCGGGGGCTTTGGAGAGTGTGTTCACCGTGCAGAAACAGGGGGAAACAGTGTAAAAAAATAATAATTAAATAAATCATGAACCTCTTGGTTGAAGGGGGCTGCGGTTTTGTGTTCCCAGCTGGAGCCAGCCGTGCTGAACACAAAGGTCAACACTGGAAAGGAAAACAGAAACAACCAAAAAACAAAAGGAAACCGGTGAAGCCGGTGAGGCTGGATTAGTTTCCTAGATGGGGGTCAGAGAGGGGAGAGCTTTTAGCAGTGATTTGCACTCTCCGAATGAAAGCTTTAGGATTTCGCTCCACTTCAGAGAAAAGATGCCCAGCCCAGCCCGCTGCAGCCCCTCCTGGTCCCGGCAGGCAGGCAGGAGCGGGGTGAACCCCGCTCACGTGGAGGAGGAGGGAGAAGGGGGTCACAACCCCTCTCCCCGCGCTGGGAACTCGCTGGGGAGATTTCAAAGCACGGGGTAAAGATGGAGCTGCCCGTCTCCGAACAGCGGCTGAACAGCCAGATCCTCGGGCAGAGCTTCCCGGGCTCGCTCCCTGCTCTGCAAAGGGCCTCGCTGCACGGTTTGGGGGCTGTGTCAGGGGTTCAGGAAGGACCTGTGTCACCTGAGACCGTGGCACAGCTCTGTCACTGCACACGAGTGCGAGAGCAACCCCCAGCCCTGGGATGTGGGGTTTGGGGTTGCAAGAGGGAGAAGTTGTGGATGGGGTGCCCCTGGATCCCTGGAAGCGTCCAAGGACAGGCTGGACAGGGCTTGGAGCAACCTGGGCTAGCAGAAGGTGTCCCTGCTCATGGAATGAGATCAGAACCAGATGAGCTTTCAGGTCCCTTCCAACCCAAACCATTCCATGGTTCTCTGATCCCCTGATACCTGCACCCACACGGATGCACCCTCTCTTCGGGCCCTCACACAGCTGAGTCTCCACCTCGTGCACATCCCTCAGGTTTATTCTTGCAGACTTTTAAACTCTGCTCATCTATCAGCACATCCTAAAGTGTTTCTGGCACCTCCCCACAGCCTGACACATGGATCCTCCCCTGGAGGCTCTGGAGTTGCTGTGCTGTTTCCCCGTCCCAGGCAGTTTGGATTGGCACCTCCAGCCGTGGCTGCTGCTGTCTGGAGCTGCTCCTTTCACTTCAGTGGCACTGAGCTATTTCGGAGCGGCCGGGACCTGCCCGTGCCATCCACGCCTTCCCCAGACACCGGTGGAAGTGGGAGCGTTTTACAAAGGTGGTTGGTGCCCCACGCTGGGATGGGGAGATTGCTGCCTTGTCACACCAGGACGTTGGGCATGACCTTCTGCAGGCCCCCATTACTTCTGCCTTTATTTGTGCTATGATGCTAAAATGTTGTTGCTCCAGTGTTTCAGAGCTTTTATTTTCCCAAAAAGCACCTTAAAATAGATAAACGCTGCCATGCCCACTACAGCCCCTGCACTTTTTTTTTTGAGGAGTGATTTATTTTAGATTTCAAAATGTGAAATGTCAGTAAAGCCATTCTTTTTTAAATGGAAAATTTCCCCGCAGAGAAGCATTCCTGGTTTGCAAGGGAAACAGAAAATGCATTTGCATCCTTGAAAAATTCCTGTATTCGAATAAAAAACCCTTCCAAGGGAATAGGACTTGAAACACAAATATTGTGCAACTGCAACAGAAAAATGGAAACAGGCAGGGTTTTTGCAATCCATTTTCATAGATTCATGGAATGTTTTGGGTTGGAAGGGACTTGAGATCACCTGGAGCAGACAAAATTTTTGCAGACTTTTTGCTGCCAGGCAGGAGCAGTTCTCACCTGGGGATGTGCCAGGGGGCTGCATTCCCATCCCACTTTATCCCTGGACCATTCTGCCCTGAGATCCTGCTGAGCATCGGGAGCGAAGCCCTGTGACCCCGGCAGCGCCACGAACCTGACAGGTAACGACTAAAGCATGGCATGACTCAGAGAGAGTCCTTGGGCAGCAATTAAATACACGACCAGCACTGATTAATTGGGAAAGAATCCTTCTCTGTAAACGGAAGAAAACACTGCGCTCCCCGCACGTGTCAGGGCAGCGATGGGATCAGCAGAAGCCTTGGCACAGCCCAGCTGCCTTCCCTCGGGACTCAGCACACCTTCAGCCTTGGCGAGAACCGTGCTCGAATGCTCCCAAAGCCAGAAGAAGCCACCCAAGGAGGAAGATTCTCTTCTCCTGTTCTTTGGAGTTAGTTTTGGGGACGTGTCACTGAAGAGCAGCGCATGCACAGAAATAAAAGTGCAATCTTCACTTTATCCCAGTGAATTCCTGCTCAAGAAGAAATTGTTGTCATCCCACGGGGGAAAAGTCCGGTGTTAACATGGGAATAACAGCAAAGAAAAGGACTAAACTACTTATTCCCTCTGGTTTGATTCATTTTGGAGGCTCTCTCCTCCTGTGCCTCTGACTGACGGCAGCCTGAGATGCTGAAGTCGGTTAATTGTTATGGATCCCTGGGGCGTTATTCCAAGCCATGTGAAAGCACCGAAGGGAGCAATAATCACCTGTGATTCTGGTGAGAGCGTTAATCCTATAAAATCGAGGAAATTCTTCCGTTTGGGGAGCATGTGGGACCAGTTTGCTCGTCTGCAGCGAACCTTCCCCATGCCGAGGGGTCAGACGGAGTCCTTTGGGCTGAGGTGGGGCTCGTCTCTTGGAAACTGCTCCGCTGGGATTTAGAGACGCCAGCGGCTGGAGAAATGGATGATAGCGGCAGAAGGAGGCCGTGAGACACTCATCACACGGCTGCTCGTGTCACTGCGGCCGGAAGGGAGGCACTGAGCTGAGTGATGCTAAGTTCCCTTGATCCTGGTAAAACCGGCCAGTGGCAACTCCTTTGGTGTAAAAACTCGATGTCTCCTCCAGGGCAGGAGCCATGGAGACCGAAGTGCCGAGCTAAACCCCGCGCTGGCTGGGAGCGGACAGGATGGCGCGGTCTGGGTAGGGCAGTGGAGAGCACCTCTGGTGAGCCTGAGGGGTCTCTTGGTCATCACAAACCTCTGGATCACAGCGGAGTGGGAGCAGCAGAGGGAAATTAAGATGTTTCTTTCGGGCTTATGCCCCGGGCAGTGTTGGGCTGGATGGAGCAGCCCGATCTGTGCCATCGAGCAGAGCTTCCCGGGGGAGGGAGGTGATCGGGGGAGTTATCTGCGTGCCCCGGGGAGTGGGAAAAGTCAGTGCTGTGCACAAAGCACTCATTCTTCCTCCTTGCCCTGCCAATGAGCGGCTGCTGATTAAATCCCTTTTCAGAGGGGAGAGTTACAAGGCTCCTACAGCTTTCCCCAGCAGAGACCTCTCTGCTCTCCCTCTTTGCATTCTCGCATCGGCCTCTGCCCACTGAATAACAGCGGTAATTGGATGTGTTTAAATAGCGCTGCTCGCTATTGTTTGCCCAGTAATCAGACACGTCTCCCTTTCCCTGGAACCTGAGCGCCACGTGCAGCAGAGGAAGGGCGGCCACAGCTCCTCCTCCTCCTCTCCTCCCACCTCTCCTCCTCTCTTCTGCATCCCCTCACCTCTCCAGGCTGCCCAAATTGGGCGTGCGAACTGTATTCCGGCGGTAACAAGTTTTCCCTCCATCCGTAGCCAGCGGAACCCTGGAATTACACCAGGGCAACCTCGTTCTGTCTGTTGGGGTGGGGGCTGCCCGTGGAGGCAGAGGGCTCGAGCAGAGGAGATGGGGCCGATCCACTGCTTCCCATGGGCAGAGTCCGGGCCTGAGGCTGACCCGCTGACAGGAGGGAACGAAACCCTCCTCGTGCATCTTCCCTGGAATATTCTGGCAGGCAGTGGAGGGCATCTTGTGGCTGTGCTGAGTCCTGGAGATGCACGGGCAGCACTGGCTGGCCGCCGGGACACCTCGGATGTGGGATGCACCGGTGGATACCGACATGCCCGCACGTCAGAGTGGCCTTGGCAAGGACCGCCATCCCCACAGGGGTCCTGGTCTGTGTTGGAGAAGCCCCATTTGCAGGAGGAGCAGGGGATTCCTGCCTGCTGGAGCAGGTTTCCGCTGAGCATCTCTGTGGTCCTTCCTCTTGCTCCCACTGCTCGCTGAAAAGGAAGGGGGGAAAACACCAAGCAGCAGCCAAGGACCCGAATCACCACCGAGATGTAGATACCAGGCCAGTAACGAGCCTGTGGCCACACGCCTTTGCCTGAGCCGTGCCACGGCTCCTTATCATGACTAATAGACACACTTGCAGAAATCAGAATCTATTTCCAAGTGATTCATGAGCGGGTAGGAAAAGAGGGGGGCGGGGGGACGACGACAACAGACTAAATACACCTGGTAATTTATTTGCTATGAATAATTTGAACAGCCCCGAGTGACGGAGATATCTCAGTTATTTATCCTGGGGGAGAAATTTGCAGGTGCTGCAGACTGGGTGTGCTCCAGAGCAGGCCCTGCCCTTAACGTTTGCCTTCCCTGCCCCAGCGCAAACCTCTATGGCCGTGTTTGGAACGAGATACAAGGCAAGCTTCATCCAAGCCTTTCATTAATTGTCCTTCCTGGAATCTCCTGCCGGCTAAATCGTTCTCCGCAGAATCCCTGGCTCGAGGGTTAGGAAAGGGTTACTGAGTGCGCCTTCCCGTTTTGGGCTGGGTGGGTGGAAATAGCGTTGGCTTTCATCTGCAAACCTCGTAAAGCACAAGCAGCTGCTGGAGGGAGATGGGCGCCTTGTAAATCAGCGCAAGGAATGAAGAACGGAGCGGCCGCATCGCTCTGTGGGCACGGAGCTGTCCCCATCCCAGTCCCCATCCCAGTCCCAGTCCCCGTCCCCGCAGGACTCCGGAGGAGAAGCCGTGGCTGTGCCCAGCAGCGTTTGCCCTCATGTGGCTCCTGGGGAGCGCCCGCTGCAGTTTTGGGTCAAGGCGATTGGAGTTGTTCCTTGAGTCATTTTTGGAGGCCGGCCCTGCCCTGCTAGAGCCCTTAATGCGAGTATCTCACGTTTGGTGTCACCACGTTGTAACGGTGGGGTTTTGTCTTCTGCCACCGCCGACCTGAAATGCATTTCATTATTTTTGGTGTTAAAATTCAGAGAGGTTCCCCCCACCCCCCATCAAATATCTTTGTATTTGTTTCCAGAAACAAATTATTAGCATTAGTATTCATTAGTATTCATGTTAACAATTGATAAAGGGCCCACTACTGTAGTATCTATGCATAGCACACAAAATTCAATTAAAAATATAATAATTTCCTCAAGCCATGATCATACAATCTGTACCATCCCCCAAAGTTAGTTCCTGAGACTTCCCCCAAAGTTTCCTGTGGAGGGAGGGATCTGTTTGCCAGGCAAGAAGGGCCCTGAGTCAGGGATGTGGTGGTTAAAGGAGCAGGACCAGGCTGGGGAAGGCAGGAGAGGGCATGTCCGGCACAAACCAGGAATGCCTTTGGAAGCTCCAGCTCTGCTCCCAGCCCTCATGTCAGTCCTGCAGCAGGCTTGCTGGATCTCAGCCAGGCTGCAACCCCCACCAAAGGGGACCTCCAAATGGCTCGAAGGATTTGGGACTTCTCCATCCTAATATTTGCTGCCTCCATCCCTCTGAGTGACTCGTATTTTGGAGTCTGGCAAGATGTTTCTCTCTCTCCTGGCTCTCCAGACGTTGCTGGGCAGGAGGTCACTCCTGTGCCCAAGGAGGGTGCTGGGGACCATGCATGGCTGGAGACCACAGCCCTGCTGCTTCCTCTGAGGAATGGCTTCTGCAGGCCTGGAGAAGATACTGGGGGCTCTTCCCCTTAGTGCTGGGGACCCATTGCTGGCTCCTCACCAGACCATGATCTCTGCCGGGGTCTTTGACTCCCAGCTGACACCTCAGAGCAAACAGAGCCTCTGCACAAAGTCTACGTGCAGCATGGGTACGCCTGCCCTGCTTGAGGTGCTCTGTTCTGCTGAGCCTCTGAGGGCAGTTCCCGGGCAGGGGATGAGCCAGGGAGGAGCTTTGCTCCAAGATGCCACCACAAACATCTGGCCAGAAAAAAAAAGACATCTCGGAGGCATCTGGGCTCCTACAAAGCAGCGTTTGGATGGAAGCCGTTGCCTTTTCAGAGTCTTTGGATGGATACTACGTGCCCTGTGGTTTTCCCAGAGCTGGCTCACTCAGTGAGGTCAGCAGCAGGGCTGAGTTTTCCCTGAACAGCAGCACTGAGTGGTTTCACCGGTTCAACCCAAAGCTGTGCCTGCCACACGGGCTTGGTTCTGCCAACCCTCTGCACAGGCTTTGGAGGGCATCAGGCTTGAGGCAGGAGAGCATCTGTCGCTTCTGGGTGTCTCTTACTGCCATGGAGTAGAGGACAACATAGAGCATCTCTTGGTTGCTGGACAATCTCTTTCTTGCTGGAGCACCTCTTACGGCGGTGGTTCTTCTCCAGCAATCCAGGACCTAAACAACATGCTTAAAACTTGGGTGCTCTGGAGGTTTTCCAGATCATTTTGGACCACCTGACAAATGACTTCTCCGGGGTTATAGCAGTCAGCCATTGGTGGTCCTGTGAATTCCCAGGATTCCCATTATCCTAGGAATGTGTCATGGGGAAGAAATGGCCTTCAGTGCTTGAAACACCCCACCCACCCTTGGGACTTCATCAGTGGTGAACAGCAAAGAACAGTGGTAGGAATACTGAGGAGAGCTCTGGAGATCTTTCAGTAAGATAAATTGGCTGGTTTTCAGATCTTTGGTGGGTCTCAGGTACTACCTTCTCACAGGCTTGGTGTTTCTGCCACAAAGGTCTGTGAGAGGAGCAGGGAAGAAACTTTATGGCTCTTGTATGGTTCAGTTCATTCAGCTGGGAAGCTTGACTGGGCTGAGGGCCTGGCTGTGTTTGAGAGGGCAGATGTTCTACAAGAGGGGACACACTGACCAAACAGGGCACTTTGCACAGAAGAATCCTCCTTCACCTTGTGCGTGATGCTGACAGATCCAAAATAAATGGAGTGGACATGAATTTAACCACCCTTCACTAAAACAACAGATGGTTCTGAAGCTCCATCACCGTGACCCTCAGGGACATCGATGGAGGCTACTTTTAAACATCATTGGTCTCGTTCAGATATCCAAATGCAAAATGTGTTGCTCGGGGACAAGACACAGATTTGCAGGAACCCCGAGCCTTTGAACTGGTGTTGAGAGTACACGAATCACCAGAAGGAGTATTTTCTTCTGTACATTGGCATGTACATTCTGTACAGTGGCCGGATCTCCACTGCTCATGTTATTTAACTGTATTAGAAACACAACAAGACAATATTTTAGGTGTATCCTCTGTTTGTAGAACACAGCATTGGTTGTGTCTGCCTGAGCACCATGTGCTTTCCACAGGCTTTTTTCATGTCAGCCATCCAAGAAAAAGCTACTCCAGACCTCACCTGACACACCAAACCCAACAGGTCACTTCCCTTCCTTACTCTGAGATTTTCTTCCAGCTTTGGACCTGTGTTCCCCCACGCATGATGCATGGCTGGGAGCATTCCCATTCCAGAGCTCCATCCCAGCCAGGGAGGATGGCTGGATCATGGAGCAATCCCATTCCAGAGCTCCATCCCAGCCAGGGAGGATGGCTGGATCATGGAGCAATCCCATTCCAGAGCTCCATCCCAGCCAGGGAGGATGGCTGGATCACGCCGATGAAGCCGTCAGCCTCCCCAGGAGCGGAGGCGGGGGAGCGCGGGAGATAAACAGTTCAGCCTTGGCACTTTTCTTGAAAGTTGTTGCTTCTATTTCAGAGCTCATGTGCCTGAAAACCTGTCTGGGTTTTTTTTCCTGACTGTATCAGTTGGTCTAATAAAAGATACTGCCTCTCCTTACAAGCCTGCTCTGCACTCCTGAGCTCAGGTCGTTTATCCTTCCCTTCATGCTGCTGACAATGACTGAGGCTCCCCGGCCATACAATATCTGGGAAGTCAATGCCGTGTCAAGCCCCGGGTTTACATCCATGGCCGTGCTGAATGCACTTATTTACCGCAGAGACTCATCAGCTCTGCCTCCTCCTGCTGCTGCTGCTGCAGGGAAAGCAAAATCCAGGAGGGTCCCCAGGGACCCTTGCCTGGGCAGGTGGGCTGATGCACCCATGGGGTTCTGCAGCACGGGAGGGGAATCCCAGTGGGTTTCCACCAGGCATTTCTCACCCCGGGAAGGATGAACAACTCCTCAGGCACTCATTGGTTAACTGCTGAAGTTGCTAAGGGAAGGCCTCAGGAGGTGGCACTGCCTCAGGAGTCTCCAGCGGGGTGGTACCCAGAGACTCTTTGTGGATTCCATGGAGTCCAAGCTGCTGCCTGATTCCTGTGAGCAGTTTTGGTGCTCTCTGCCACAGCGTGGTGTCCTCACAATGACAGCAATGTCACCCCAAGAGGCTGCTGGCCTGGCTGCTCTCTCATTGCTCACTGCAGCACTTCCACGCAGCGACACATAGAGACCTGGCGGTGTGGGAGAGGCAGAGGGAAGATTTTCATTATGAGGGCAATGAAGCCCTGGCACAGGTTGTCCAGAAAGGTGGTGGACACCCCACTCCTGGAAACGTTCAAGTTGGATGGGACTCTGAGCAACCTGCTCTAGTGGAAGGTGTTCCTGCTCATTGGACTCGATGACCTTTAAAGGTCCCTTCCAGCCCAAACTATTCTATGATTCTGTAATTCCATAACTAGGCTGAATTTGATGCTCTGGGAAGGCTGATATAATTCGAGGCATATTTTTCCTGTCAGGCATTGCCCTGGCTCACTGGTCAGGACTTTCATCCCAGTGAAGAGCTCCAGACCTGCCCGCAGAGGCAGCAGGGCACAGGTTCCACAGCACTGGTGACTCCCCAGGGTGACTGGCCACACCACAGGGTTGTCACCTGCAGGGAGCTTGAGCAAGGAGGGGAAATCCCCCCAAATATCCATCAACTTCCTCATCAACAGCAAGCCACAAAAATAAATGGTGCTGCAAAAGAGCAGTGAACAGATCACCTGCGAGGAACGAGATCTGAATGCACAGAGCACTGTGCTAAAGGAAGGGGTGGGAGGGGACCAGCAGAGTCACACACGGATAAAATGTGCAGGACAAAAATTAAGTTTGGAAAGGGCTTTAAACTTCTGCCTCAGGGCATAATCCAGGTCCTAATCTGTGGGGAATCTTTAGTTTTGAAGCAAGTTATTCTCCAGCTCTCTCCCAGGAAGCGTGGTGCCTTCCCAGGGAGCATCTCTTGTCGGCCAGCGTGAGCAAGCGGCTTGTGGGATGATCCAATCTGCCACATCCATCACTGCTCCCCTCTTCTGTCAGGGATGTACAGGGCAGTGACCTGCTCCATTAAATCTCTCCGTGCAGGAGGCTGGATTCCTGTAACTGTTTATAGCTGGAGTTGAATAAATGCTTTTTTCAGGGCTGGGGGGATGAAATTGAGCAAGAAACACCGTAAAAATGCAAAAAGAATAACCTGTAAGTATCCAGTCTGTTCTGCACAGTATCTGTGAATACATCAGTGCTGCTGCCCGGATGAGCTGCTCTGTGCATATATTTTCCATATATCTCTCCCAGAAAATATTATTTGATGGCATGTGATTAAAAGGGTCTTTTTTAATATGTGGCACACGCATAACGAAATGTATGTGTGCACTTGCATGTAAAATAACCAGATATGAGGGAAAAACAGGAATATAATCATCCCTGGCAATGCCTGGTGGGATTCTGTGCACTGAGCTAATTCTGGGTATTTGGAAAAAGCATTGCTGCTGGTGGGAATCTCACCAGGTCCCACAAGCAAGCGGGACCTGTGTCCTCAGTGCCTCTGAAAAGCCCCAGAAACCTGGAAGTCTTTCCAAAACGTGCTTCCTTCAATTAAAAATCAATTAAAAATCCCTACCTTTCCCAGCGCCTGAAGCATTAAAAAAAAAAAAAAAGTTATTTAAATATCCATTATTTCCTAAATAAAGTTTGGATCGGGGGTATTTTCAAATTCTAGGTGCTCTTCACCTCTCACTTTTGGCAGTTGCAAGCCCGACCGTGATTCCTGCGAGGAGGAGGAGGCTGAAGGCAGAAATACAGCTCTATTTATGCTGATACTGGATCTCGAGCTACATGATCTTATCTAATTTAAAGTTACTCCAAATGAACGATCTCCAAGAATATAATTTTAATGTTTCCCTATCAGGCCATTTTTATCTCTCTGCATTACCATTATATCATTCAGGAATAATAATCGCACCATTAGTTTTGGTGTCTAAACAAGCTGGTGAGGAGAAACGGATTTCAGTCACCGCCCTGCAAATTGCTGCTCTCCCCAAGAGAAAACCCCAAAAGCCAAAAAAGGGCACAAAGTTTATAAAATCCAACCCCGGGGGATGTACAACTGCAACAGATGCCCTTCCAGGACAAAGGATTTAGGGGGAAAATGGAAGTACTTAAGTATTTAAGGATGGGAGCGTTGGAATCTCGAAGGAAATCTTTCTTTTCCTTTTTTTTTTTTTTTTTTTTTTTTTTTTTGGGGGGGTTTTTTTGGGGTTGAAAAAAAAAACCGGAG
>VZRO01004825.1:189964-210747 GCA_013397915.1 Daphoenositta chrysoptera | reverse complement strand
TCTTTTCTTTTCTTTTCTTTTCTTTTCTTTTCTTTTCTTTTCTTTTCTTTTCTTTTCTTTTCTTTTCTTTTCTTTTCTTTTCTTTTCTTTTCTTTTCTTCCCTCTCCTCTCCTCTCCTCTCCTCTCCTTCGGCTCAATGCTGCCTGCAGGACCACCTAGACACTTAAAATCATCCACTTTGGCCTTCCTTTAAACAAAACAACAAATAAGAGAGGGAGAGGAAAGATCTCGGCAGGCCGAGGGGACCGGGAGAGCCCTCGCTGGCGCACAGGTGTAGCTGTGCGATCGCCAGGGAGCTCTGCTGCAGGAGAGACAAAGACAGAAGGGGAATTAAGTGATGTTAAAAAACTTTATTTTAAAGGACACATTAAGCCCATAGAAGTCTCTGAGAGATATTACTTATTTCTGCTTATTAGTGATAATAGCCCAGTAAATTTGCTATTGAGTGTATCAAAGGCATTCAAAGAGACTTTGAAACATCAAAAAGATTGCAATTCTGATTTTACGGTTTTATTCCAGGCCCGACCTCCTGGCTACATTCCTTGATTGTAGTGTTTAAAAGTGAGCGGTGATCAGAAACACGTCCTCCTTCTCCTCCTCCTCCTCCGCTCGCAACGGCCCCGGCCGGCCGGGCCGGGGACCCCGGCGGGGCTGCCGAGGGGCTGCGGGTGGCAGCGGGTCCCGCGGGCAGGGCGCCGCACGAGGGTCCCCCGCCACAGCGTCCTCATCGCCTCTCCCCCTCAAAAATCACAAAATCATTCAAAACGCTTATAATGCAAAATCTCGAGGTGAAGGCAGCCCAGCCCCGGCTGCTCCCCGGCCCCTCGGGGGGCTGCAGGAGCCCGGTGCCGCCGGGGGACGCGGGCTGAGCTCCCCGCGCTGCGCCGCGCTCCGGAGAGAGGAAGCCTCGGGGCTTTTGATGTGTCTGTAATTTACCCTTTTTATTATTTTTTTTTTCTCTCTTTCGGTCCTTAATTTTACCTCCTCGTCTCTCTTTTTCTCCCTTCACACGCCTCTATTCCAGTTGGGGTGTTTTATACCGACATCAAAGGGACAACGCAGCCTTTATTATTATTATTATTCCTTTCTCTTTTTTCCCTTCCCTTTTTATAAGGGCAAAATACTTCATTCTTCCTGAACGCTCCTCGTTCGGAAAGCTAAACAAGAAATAACGTGCAGGGTCTGTGCAGGTCCACGCTGCAACAAGGCAACATGTGTACGCCTAAAAGCTCCGAAATTAAATCCAGGTTGATCCCAATTTAAAAGAGGAGAGCAAGGGAGCGGGAGCCGGCTGTTTGAGTGGGTGAGAGAAAGAGGGGAAGAGATGAGTAGCTGGTAATTATTGAAATATAAGGATGAGATTAATTCAAAGGAAACAAACTATGAAAACAATTGGAGCCGAGTGAAAAGCAAAACCCAGATTAGAATTTGCTTGTGGTTTGTTGTCTGTCTGCTTTCTTTCCTCCTCCCCACCCATTGTCACAGTGCAAGGCAATGGGATTTGCACACTTGAGGTGTAATAGCATTACTGCATTAATTAAAATTTTCATTTCACGTCCAGATTGTTTACTTATCTGCTGGAAACATATGTCGGGAGAAGTTGAGATTCTGGATTCTGCTCCGCTGCCCAAGGTGCAGCGCAGTACAGGGGGGGAGAGGATGACTTCAGATTTTTTTTTCATTGCCTCCTCCAGCCTTATCTCTCCGCTGTAAATTATAAGGAGACTCCATTGAACTGAATATGAAGATTATATTTGCGAGCGGCGCGTCCTGGAGCGGCCCCGGTCCCACTTTGAAATGAAAAAAGCCTTGCGGACCCCGAGGCCCCCCTCTCCTCCCTCCCCGTGCGGCCGCAGCCCCCCGGGAGTGGGGGGCGGCCTCACGGGACCCCCCGATACCGGCCCGCTCCCGGGGGAAGGGATGAAAGGAGGGAGGGAGCGCCGCGCTGCCCCGCGCTGCTCCCGGCTGGCCCCTCGCTCCCGCCCGGGAAGCAGCGGGGAGAACCGCCAGGCTCCCCCGCCTCCCAAAAGCTGTCCTTCCCGAGGCGGCCCCCTAAAAAACACGCCCGGGGAGGGCGAGCGTCCCCCGTCCGTGCCGGTGGGACCGCGGCGGGGTCGCGCCGTCGGTGCGGGCGCTGCTGGGCTCCGGCGGGGTGAGGGATGCTCGGGCGCCAGCAGCACTTGGTGGGAAGCGTCTGTTTGTCTGCTCCCCCCCATCTTTTCTCCTCTTTTTGGGGTGTTTTATTTTCCTATATTCTTCCCTTTTTTTTTTTTTTTNGGGGGTCTTGCAATTTCATTTAAAATGTAATGGTGGATGAACCGATAAGCAAATAGGGGGGAAAAAAAGGNTTTTTTTTTTTTTTTTTAAGAGACCCCTGAGAAGGCAGCGAGGTGCCGTCCTCTCCGCCGGGTCTATCTGTAATTGAATCTAGGTCAGTTATTCTAAAGCATGNAGAAAAAAAAAAAAAAGGCATGCTTTTAATATGCTTCCAGATGGGGGGAAAATGATTTACATGGGAGTTTATTTCCTCTTTGCTGATATGAAAGAATTACAGATACAAAACCCACTGATCTATAGAATAAAAAAAAAAAGAAAAGAAATGTTATTTTCCTGTAAAGGTATCAGTTCATTTATATTCATTTAACCATCCATCCATCAATTCACTTTCTCACTCCCTGCACATTCTCTCTGCCTCTGGTAAACCTACCCCACCAATATACTTTTCTGGAATATACAATGAAGTTTCCTTAAAAAAAAGAAATTATATGAGATTCAGCTGGAGTAGGTGAAGTGAAGTTTCCCTTCTCCTCTCCCCAGCTCCTCTTTTATGTTCCAGACTTTGAGTAAATTAGCAATGTGAAAAGAAAACTGTTTAGTTGGGGAAAAAAAAAAAGTCTGTGTATATCTATGAATAATATATACAATACTGGTGTTACAGATGTGTCTATATGTATATATATAATATACAGAGGGCAGGATTTGTCTGCTCAACATATATGTACTGCGTCCCTGTGCTTGTGTGATACCAACAGCTCATTCTCTGCCTCTAAAATAAAATATACACATATTCTACAGCTATTTACAGCATTCATATATCCACGGCCCCAGATTTAACCATCCACCCAACCTGCGTATGCTGTAGATATGCACAATATATACGACACCCGAGCCCATGCAGAGGCTCTGAATTGGAGCAGAACATCCGGATTTAAATATGAAATATTTCCCTAAATTGTCAGCACACGTCCTTTTGGGAGGGCTGGGGCACCCCAAAAGGGTGGATGGTGGGTGCCCGTATTTTGGGTGCTCTCTGGCACAAGCACAAAGCACAGGGCACGGCTCAGCCCGGCGGCCTCTGACCTCCCAAATCTGAGGGCCATCACGTCTTGTATTTGCATTTTGGATGGTGCCTGGAGCTGAGCTCCAAACTCCCCTGGAGGAGAGTGGCCGGAGAGCAAACCTAAACCTCTCCCCCGACACCTCCAAGTGCCAAACCAACCCCACTTGGGAGAGCTCTTCCTGTGGGTCTGCCTCGCCGGGCGTGAGGTGGGGACAGAGGTGACTTCCTTCTCCCTGTGCTGCCCGGCGTGACGGCCCTTCCTCATGGGAACGGCTCCGGGGAGGATGAGCCATGCGCCCAAAGACAGAGGCTGCCAAACCATCCGTCATTTCCCGGACACCTTTCCCGAGGCTGGGAGCGGAGGGATGTGGAAAAACTTCTTTTTCTTCTGTAAATGCAGTGGCAAGAGCTGTGGAAGAAGTTGCTTTTTTCTTGTTAGAAGCAGGTAAATAGAGAGACAGCCAGATTTGGAACCGCCTCCATATATAGAGATAAAAATATACGTCTTTATCTCCAGCCAGATACGGATATAGATCCGCACAGAATTTTCCTGGCGGCTGCTGGTAGAGAGCTCCAGCCGGCGCTCAGGGGGTCCTTGCCGGCCTTTTCCAAAACTCCCCGTGCAAGCACAGGGCCATCCCGCCCAGATCAAAGAGGCTGGTGGCACTGCAGAGCCCAGCGCCCCGTGGGTGCCTGCCCTCTGCAGAGCCCACACACCCGCGCTCCACATCAAAGGCCGGAGTTCCCGCGCTCCGTGTTGGAAGTGACACCTGCAGATGTTCCCCTGCCTCGTGTTTCCAACCCGGACCTGAACAAATACATAATCATATCACATAGCATAATTAGTAGTGCTATCACCATGAAGGACTCTTAAAGGGAAGGCTGTTGAAAGAGAGTTCCTGAAGATAATCCTTTTAAAAGGTTTCCTTAAAATGCAGCCACTAGCGGGAATCGGGCAGGTTTAGTTCCAACATCTTAATACCTCTGCAGAGCAGAGTTTTAGATCTTGTTCATGGCTTTCCTTTAATAGTGGCTTGACTTTTGATTTGGGACTTGCACTTTTTGGAGGATCTCACTGCTGCTGTGGTTCTCAACAGAGAAGGTCCTTGAGGAGGCCCAGCCTGGCTCCCTGCTCCATTGACCTGGCGGGGACTCACAGCCTTGTTCCTGCTGGAATTCCTGTGTGGTCCCATGCTGTCTGGGCTGGTGTCTTGCACTTTTGTCTAATGACCCATTTGAACAATTTTCAGGGTGCTGCTTAATTTGTTTTTTTTCTCATTCTGGATGACACCACAGCTCCTAACCCACAGGGAATAGGGTTCAGCTGCTCCCCAGCTCTTTCCCTAGCGATGTCTCCTGACTCCTCCACTGTGCTCAGAGAATTCTTGCGTGGCGTTGGTGCCAGGTTTGGTGAGTAAATCGCTTTATTTTGGCTTTCCCAAAATGATGTCTGTGTGAAATGAGCAGAGCCACATAGCGATCTGCGTGTCCAGGGGATAAATGGGCACCAGTGGGCTCTGCCTGGTACTCCCCTCAACCATCAGCCTCCTGTTCCAGGAGCTCTTCCCATGGTTATTTTGCATCCTCACATTTCTCAGGCTTTGCATGGGGAGCGTAAAATTGAGGAACTGGGACCACCCAGTGGAGCAGATCCCTGGTAGGAGACCCTGGGAGCAGCCAGGTCCTGCCTTTTGCTGTCACTGCTTTTCTGGAGCTCCAAGGCAGGATCCAGCCTCCTGGTTTTCAGCAGGAAAAGTTTAGATTTGTGAAAAATGTCGTCAGATTGGTGTGGAAATAAGTGAGGGCTTATGGACTAAGGGATGATGGACACCTCCTCTCAACAGCAATAATCAAAAATTCAAAATAAAAATGAAATTCAGTTAAATCAGATATTTTTACTTTTTGTCTTACAGCTGTGGACAACCCTTTAGACTATCCCAGCACAAATTTCTCGGTTGGTGGCAGGTTTGGTGTCTGATCTCTCTAACCCCACAAGGCCTCCCGAAAACCAGGGATCTCCATTCCCAGGGAAGTGAGGACCAGGCTGTTGTGTTGTGGTGCTGTGTGTAGGCAAAAACAGTTTGCAGGCCACAAGAGGTCTTTGCCATGCTCTGGCTGTTGTCCCTTCTCTTGGAGGGTGGCACTGCTGCTGTTTGCCCAGCGTGGTCAGAGGTGGTGCCACCAGAGCTCAGCCCCTGCCCGCCAGTGACAATGGCGAAACCTTTTGGGTGTCCCAGGAGAGAAGGGTCAGGTCGCTGGCGGCTCAAATGTTTTCAGCTCTTTTGGCTTTGGAACCAGTGCATGAGACAGAAAGTGGCTGCTGCCACTCGTCACCCGCCGGGCACCGGGGGTGGCACCGGCACCGCTCGGCCAGCGGGGATGGGGGCAGCCGCGGGGGCTGCCACCCCTGAGGACACGCGGGTGGCCCGGGGGCGATGCCTGTCACTGGTGTCAGTGATGAGCTCGGGTCCCGTATCGCCCGGGGGTGACGCGCTCTGCGGCGGTGGCCCTGTGGGCCAGCGTCCCCTTCCCTGACAAAGCTTTACAAACCAAACCTGCTCTGGTTTGAACACTGTCCCTGCTTCCTGCTTGCCCAAGTTTTGTTTTGCCTCGTTTGTCTTTTGGCTGCCACATCCAGGTTTTCTTCCTTAGCAAGGTCAGAGCCTTCTGATTTAGAGTAGTTAATTGTTTCTAATTTCTCCAAATTTCCGTGTAGGCATTTTAATGTTTGCCTCCTTCCTTCCCTGTGAGCTATTAGTGTGAGGTTTTTTTCCTGACATAGAAAAGGGTTTTTCCCCTCTCCTTCTACTCCTTCCAGCCCTACTTACATGGGAATTCCCCCAGCAGGCACTGAAAGAAGAAAGGGAATTAGATCTTTATCAGAGCCTTACTTTCACCCAAGATTTCCTTAGATCAGGGAGTTAAATAGAGGCCAAGAGAAGCCAAACAAATGCTTTCTCTCCTACCTAGAAATAACCCTCCTGCAGCCAAAAGTATTCCCTCTCCTCGTTTGGAGGCAAACCAGGAGCTGGTGTGGCTGCGTGTCCTTCTCTAGGATGCACCAGTGTCGGTCCCCTGTCATGGGTCATGGTTGGATTTCACGGGTTCCTTCTTTGCCCACAGAGTGCCACTCAAGACAAGAACTACATTTCCAGCAGGAAAAAAAAAATAGAAAAATAGAGAAAAAGAAAATCAAATCCCAGTGTTGCTTCGAATCCCTGCCAACTTTCCAGGCCTTCGTAACTCAGCCAAAAATAAGGCCACAAACCCATTTTTCCTCATTTGCAGGTCACCTTGAAGGGTAGATGAGGAGCTCTTTCAATAGCGTTTCTTTCAAGGGGATTTCAGTGAGAAAAGTAGCAGTGATTGAAATTCCCTATTTCCTTTCAGATCCTCAGGTTTTCCTGGAGGATATACAAACACCTGGGCAACTCCCCACTGTGGATTTTCACTCTGTTGCGGTGACTTTGCCTGGCTCGAGGGACTACAGAGGTTTGGCACAAACATGCTTTAATATAATTCTTTAATCACCTCTTGGCCCCCCAGCCCACACATTCCTGCTCAAATAGCAGCAGGGCTGGAGGAGACGCCTACAGAAAAATGGGAGAACATCCGCATCCCACTCGAGCACAGCTCCTCCATGAGATCTCAGGAATGTCCTGGTGAAAAGCACCTTCCAAGCCGAGCAGACAAGCATCAAAAACCATGGAAAGGAGGTGCAAATTAGAATAATGAGGAGGAGAGGAGCCCTGTTGCCTTCTCTCTTGGGGACAGGATGATGGGGAGGTGCTTAGTGGCAGTGATGCCATGATGATTTTTTGCCTTTTCTTTTATACCCCTTTTATATACTTTTTTCTATATTCTTTGTGCTTCCAACCCACATTCTTAGACCTAATATTTTGTTAAGCCAAGAGACCGAACATCTTGGGAGCCTCATAGTGAGGGGTCAGAAAGCCCCAGACACCAAGGGCCTCTCCAGAACACATTCTGTAAACTGAGATAGGCCCAGCCAGGGGAAGGTTCCTGGGGCAGGGGGTTCCCTGGAGCCTCTCCCTGGGGAATCTTTGCTGGATGTGCTCATTTGTGAGGCCCAGGATGTGATCCCGAGTGCCCGTGGGTGTGCATTCCGTGTGCTCTGCGGGCATTGCCCCTGGCTGTGCTGCACCTAAGGATCCTTCAATAAATACCCAGGTAAAAACCCCTTTTTCCCTCTAACCGTGTTTGGCTCTTAATTTTAAGATCAGGGAAAGGCATCAGCATCAGGGTGTTTCTCTCTGCTCCCAGCCTGGGTTGATCCTCCCCCTTCAGCGTGGTGCTGAGTGGGGACAGGGCCCCACAGGTCCCTTCTCTTGCTGAGACATTGGGAAGAGAAGGTCAAATTGTCCAGGTGCTTTAGTTTAGTCCAAGTGCTTTTCCCAGCCTCAACTGATAAGTGATGAGCAAACCTTCCCCTCCACATGTACCCATGCATATGGATAGACACAGATACACACAAACACATGTGTATATAAATAGATCTCTTTAAATTTAAATACATTTATGCCCAAGGACAGGAGGGTGGGTGTGAGGTCATTACAGAGAAAGAAGGTGTAACACCTCCATATGTTCTGTTGTGGGGATTAAATCTATAGTGGGTTGCATGCAGTGCTAATACTCCTATTAATTTCTATTTTTCATTGTTGTTTGCACATTTGTCAGGCTCCGATGAAGGGATAATGAAGCGAGCGGATGTTAACTGCAAATTAATCAGCCCTGTCTTGGAGTGTAACACAGGTTCCTGTTTGCTTCCCCCCTTCACCCAGGAACAATAACACGCTTTCTACATCCCCACCAGGAAAACCTCCTGGATGCTGCGATGGAGCAGAGAAAGGAATAAAAAAGAAGAATGAGAGACACCCTGGCCGAGAAACTTCCTATTCTCCTCGAAACTGTCGAGTTTGAATTGTAAGAAAGCTGAGGAAGCTAAGGTCGTGCTAATTTTGCAAGAAGAGCTTGTTGGAAATGCTGTGTTGGCCACGGGCAGGTTGGACCTTTTGTTGTGTTTAACTCCTGAAGTGTCAGATTCTTTTGAGGGTTTATTTTTTTAACAGGGGCGTGTCCCTGCTCATGGCAGGGGATTGGAATGAGATGATCTTTAAGGTCCCTTCCAACCCAAGTCATTCTGTAATTCCCTGGCTCTCTGATTGACTGGTGCTGTGCATGAGGGACAGATGCATTTACAAATACTGGGGGTTTTTTATTGCCAATTGTCTTGCTTAGCTTTGGAGCTTGGTGTCTGTGAGCCTGGTCTGGTTGTGGTGTCTGATGTGAGGCAGGAGGTTCCCTTGTGCCGGGATGAATGGCAACAGAGCTGGAGAAACCCCAGTTCCCCGGGTCCCTTGGGAGAGACCGGAGTGGGAACTGAGGCAGAGTCTGTGACCACCCTGGGAATGCATCTCCTCATGGACACCCACTCGGGGTGCCCTGCCAGCATCCCTTGGGCTAACACTGGCTCTTTGAGCACCTGCTTTTTGCAGTTTGGACTTGGAGCCAGGCAAGCATTGGAAATTCTCCTCGGGTGTTGTGTTTCCCATGAACTGAGTTCAGTTCTGTGCAGAGAGGCCAGTGGACTTCAACAGCCTGGCCTCATTTTGTGCTCGAGAAAGGAAACAAGTGCAGGTTTTGAACTGATTATTAGTTGCTCACCCTTGTGATGACCACTCGGTGCTGGTTCCAGAGCCAGCTTAGGTTTCCTTCTGGAAGACATCCTTCCCCTTCCCCATATTGCAGGATGCAGATCTTTGCAGCCAAGTCCATCCCTGCTGTGGCAACCTGGGAAGCCTCCAGTTCCCTGCAGCAGCACCAGCACCCAGACCTGATCCTCATTTCTTGGATATTAATGTGCCACCCTGCCCAGCTCCCAGGGTGCTTGGATGGCGGCATCCAGGGATCATTTACCTTTCCAGGAAAGGAAACACTTGGTCAGATCGAAATAACCATCAATAAATCCATGTAGCTGTAGCAGCTCTCCTCCTGCACGGGGCACACACCAGCCCCAATAAATGGGTGTCTGTCTCATAAATACAGAGAACTTTCTGTGCTCCTGAAGATGGGCACTTCATGGACAAGTTCGTGCTGCCCAGGGCAAGCAGCACTCCAGGCTCATGTCCAGAATAATTAGGGAATGATGCAAGATTTAAATGTGTTGCTGTTTATTGGAGAAGAGGCATTGTAGATGATCTGGGCATTCCTTAAAGGGATTTCTCCCTGCCTTTGTCCCTTCCTTTTATCACCTTCCTCGTTCCAGTGCTTGGTAAAGTGCTCTCTCTTTTATTGATCAAACACTTGATCAGTTGATCAATTAATCACCTGATTGACCCAGATTTTTTACATATCTGCCCCAACATTTTTTTTTTGTCTTCCCCACCTAGATTTATCACCAGTCCTTCCTTTTTTAAAATGCAAGATTTTGATCATTGTCCTTCCGCACATCTCCCAGGATATTGCCTCTCCTGTAACCTCCGTGCTTTATTTGGAGGCACTGGGTGACAGCTTTCTGCAAAGCTTTCCTGGAAAAGCAGCCAAACCTCACAGTCTCCCCCGTGTTTTGGGCAGAAAATCTCTGTTCAAGCTCCATCTTCTGCGCTTGGCTCATCGGAATTAAAACCAGAACTTTCTCATTGTCTCTTCCCCTCTTTTTCTCCCTTTTTCCTTTTGTCTTTCCCCTCCCGTTAAGTGCAGAGAACACATTTTCTCACATATGCTTAACTCCGTGGATTTTGAAGGAGACAGATTTCGTTCCTCACCCACCATCTCCACTCTGGGCTCTCCAAGCTGAAACATCTCCATTCATTTTGTGGGCCATGGGAAAAACAAAGCAGTGGAGAGGGACGTTAAGTATCCTGGAATTCACTTCTCTGGTGGCACAGTGTTGACCCATGGCCACTTCTGGGGCTCTTGTATAATGCTTTAAGCCTCGTGTTTCATTTGTTTCGTGCCCAGCCCAAGAATTCAGCTTTTAATAAGAAATCCCAGAAGTGTCTGTGAAGGATCCGGGCTCCCGTGTGTCACCGGTGGGGCGCAGACGTGGGAGCTCCCACCGCTCCCATGGTCCCATGGTCTCCATCTCCTGGGATTGATGAGGGTCCAGTGTAGTCCTTGCCTTCTCCTCTTGCAGAAGTGTGCAGTGGAGCTCAGAACTGCCTCTGCCTCTTCAGGCATCTTCTCCGTGGCGTCACGTGTGCGTGGCTGCTGCTTGGAGAGCCTTGGGGAAGAGGGAGAAAGGCTCTCAGCGGCTTAGGCAAGGATCTGGTTTTCTTTCCTTGCTGTCCCCATGGATGGAGGAGCAGCACGCTTTGGGTGCAGCTCACCCTGCCTAAAGACTTGAGAAAGTCACCTGTTAAACCTGACTCCAGCTCTTTGTCCTCTGGGATTCAGCCCAGCCTGGCTGATTGTCTATCACAGGTCCACACATCCTTGTGGTCTTTCAAGAGCTTGCCCAGAGAAGCTGTGGCTACCCCATGCCTGGAAGTGTCCAAGGCCAGGTTGGATGGGCTTGGAGCAATCTGGGATAGTGGAAGGTGTCCCTGCCCATGGCAGGAGGTGAAATGAGTTGGTCATTAAGGTCCCTTCCAGCCCAAACCACCCCTTGATCCAAGCAGCAGAGACCTGCCCCTCCTTCCACGCCAGGGCTGGGATTTAAATGTGGTGATCAGATCTGTGCAAACTTCATTGGACTTTAGGATCCTAAATCACATAGACTTGTCTAAAAATAAAATACTTCAAGCAGTTTAGTTCATTTTTGTGGCAAGATGTGAGATATTTCTAAATGGAATCAGGAATGAAGGAAGCAGCCGGGCACATTTTAATTCTAATTTTTCCTATATATCAAGCGTTAAATTAACAAGTGAGGGAGAACCCTCCTGAAGAGCTATCTGCAGTTTAGACAGGCATATCAGGATAAAATTACTCTCAGCTTGCCCGTGGTTTGTCTGGATCCTCCTGGAGCTGCACCAGTAAAGAGCATAATTGTGCTGCTGTTTGAGGCTCCGGGTTCAGTGCTGTGGATCCTCCCCTCCGACTGCGCCCAGGTTCCTTGCTGGCCTTAGGGAACTATCCCTTGGAGATGGTTGTCACCCAGACAGGGGGCAGAGCTCCTCAGAAGGGGGAAAAAAGGGTGAAGGGCTCAGGAGAGACTTTTACTTGTAATTGTGAGGGTGGTTGGCTCAAATAACAGAATTAGGGGACCACAGAATGGTTTGGGTTGGAAGGATCTTAAAGCCCATCTTGTTCCACCCCTTCCACTATCCCAGGTTGCTCCAAGCCCCGTCCAAGCTGGCCTTGGACACTTCTAGGGATGTGGCAGCCACAGCTTCTCTGGGCACCCTGTGCCAGGTCTCCCCACCCTCACAGGGAACAATTTCTTGTGTCTCTCTGACCCAAATTTCCCTTCTTTCGGTTTGATCCACCCCTCCTTGCCCTGTAACCCCAGTTTCTGATGAAGAATCCCTCTCCAGCCTCCTTGTAGCCCCTTCAGATGCTGGAAGGTGCTCTGAGGTCTCCACACCTTCTCCTCTCCAGGCTGAACAGCCCCAGCGTTTGTTGTTTGTCTCCAATGTTTGATGGAGACAGTGTTTTGGTAGGGAAGTCTGATCTTCCCAGGAAATATCTGGCAGTCATAGCGATGGTTTCTGCTTCTGAATGATCAGTGCAACACACAAATGATTTTACTATCATCCTACAGATTTAACTTTTTGTGTCTGTAGTGAGAATGAGGATTGCTGTCGCTGCCCTCAGCTTGGAGTAATTCAGTTTAAAATCAGAATGTTCTTCAACATCTTTTATTTGCTGCTTGGTTTTTGATTTGCTTTAGTGAGAAGGGGCACTGAGGTTTTTGGAGTCATTAACACCAATTCAGGTCACCTCTGGGCATGGCACAGCTGGTCTGGACCACCCACGTGCACCTCAAATTCTCCTGTCCCTGAGTAAGTAGCTGGGATTGGCTTACTCCAAAGCTCAGTTATGAAGTGCTTCAGCGCACTGAACATGATTCTTTTTTTCTCATTCCAAGTCCCAAGAGGACTGACTCCAGGTATCCCCATTCCATGAAATGTTGTCTCTGCAGCCAGTGAAAGCAATCTCTTGAGTATGAACCTTGAAGCAGAGGAGCAGGTGATTTCTCAGCAACCTTTTGATATTGTTGCACCTTCAATCTTCTGGGGATTTATGGACTTTGCCAATACATGGGGCTGACTCTGGACAGTAAATGCCTAATTTTCTCCAAATTTACAATTATTCCCTGTGCACTTTTTGTGTCCTATAGCTGTGGGAGCAGCACCATTATTCCCATTTCACAGAGGGGAGAGTTGTGTTGCACAGAGGTTCCTGGGAAGTGTTCCCAAGTCTGCTCTGCACTGTGACTTCCTCCTGCAGTGCCAGTTTGGTGAGGAACGTGTGCTTCCCGATGGTTTTGTGTGCTGATGTTAAACCTTTTACTTACCCTTGTTTTTAAGGCCTGGCTCCCTCAGGGTGAGCATTTCCAGAGATGACCCTTTTTCCCTGTAGAGCAGAAGAGGGAAGAAGCAGGAAGAAGCTCAACGTTTTTCAAGTCAGTGTATTTTGCCACAGTGAAGGACCCTGAGACTGTCCATGTCCTTCCAGGAGTGTTTCCAGGTGTCATTTACTGTAGTAAGATCCTGGCTCACTCTTTAGGGGGTTTCAGCTCATTTAATGTCCCCACAGAACTCTGAGTGGCCACATGGACCTGGAGCTCAGGAGACCTCCCTCTTCCCCAGCCCACCAGACCCTCCTTGATTTCATTTGGTCTTTGCTCACAGTTGCTTATGACTGAAAACCTCACGTGGGGAAAATGTGAACATTTTCACATGGGGAAAAACACCTAGATTCTAATGAAAAATCTTGACTTCAAATTTCCATCAGTTTTAAGGAGGCAGCACTGCCTGTTCTTTATGGAGGTGTCTTGGGGTTGCCAGCTGCGCTCCCTTAGGGAGGCTCCAGGGTTAAGGGGGAAGAAACACCACAAACCCCACCTGCTCTGACCCTGCAACATCTGCTGGATCAATTAAAAGATGAAACTCAAAACTAAGCCAGGAAGAGGCGTGAGGGCACATTGCTGCAGAAGGCAACGTTTGCATTCCAGAGGTTGTTTTCCAGCCTATTCCTCCAAACCCCAACCTACTGGATGGTACCTACCAGTCCTTGTGTCCCTTTTTCTTTCCAGTAGACTTACACATACTTGGGAGGTGGCAGCAGTGGGAAGTTTAGATTCCCTGTCCTGCTTTTTCCTGGCTATAAAACTGACCCGTGACACATGTTAGGCTACAACGTGTAGCCCTATTTTCAGGAGTTATCCCCTGCGGACACCACTGGCCATGGTGCCCAGAGGGATTTTCAGGAATTATCCCATGAAGCCACCGCTGGCCATGGTGCCCATAGAGGGATTTTCAGGAGTTATCCCATGCACACACTCCTGGCCATGGTGCCCACAGAGCAATGGGTCAGGAATTACCCTTCCCACCCCACAACTTCAGTGGAGTAGAGCTTCATTGCCATGAAAACAGAGCCAAGGGACAGGGAGTACTTTTTTCTGCCTGCATTTCATTCTCACTGGCACAAGCACATCCTCTACAAACAAGCAAACAGGTGAGGCCAGCCTGAGTCTTCCAGATATCCCAGCCCTGCAGCTCTACAACAGCCCTGCATTTGCTGCAGTGCTAGGAAACAGCAGCAGGAATTACGGTGCCCCTGCTGAGGATGTTACGGATTCCGATCCGGGCTGCCAAAAAATTCCTGCCACATTGCCCTCTCTGCTGCTGCCACTGTGAATACTGAATTTTACCCTGGCATCATCACTGACTGCCTCCATACCAACCTCGTGGCTGGTGTTAAGAATGTGTTTTTCCTCTGTTCCATGTTTTCCCAGGTCCTTGAAGCACCAGGAGGTGCCAGAGCTGGAGAGCCCCTAAAAGAGCCACGGAAGCATGATGCAAACAGCCTTCTCTGGTTGCCTTTGGGAATGCTCAGGTCTCAGGTGGATTTGTGTCCTCAGGGAGGTTCTGGCTCAGGGGAAGCATGGGAGATGCTTGGTTGGATGTCTTGGGAGCTGCTGCACACTGACCTGTTGGTTTGTCCCAGATGCAGGGCAGCCTAAGACATACAATGGGTACATTTTTTCCCACTTCCCACCTTTGCAGTCTCCCAAAGCTCCCATTTGGACTCCAGAGTCCCACTGAGACCATGACAGAAATGTTTAGGTGCTGTTCTAAAGCCAGGTTTAGCGGCATAAATGCTCTTTAATGCACAGCATTACAGAGAGCGTGTCCCTTTCTCTCCCTTACGGAATGGCTGTCTGCAGGGATGGAATTCCAGCTCCCACCTCACCACACCTTTATTGCCAGGCATGGTTGGTACATTATTTAGGTAATTTGTCATGTGCCATATGGGAACCATCAGGACAGGACAAGTTGTCATCCCCAACAGGCCCAGGGATCCCACCCCTGCATCCGGAGGGTGACAGAGCTTTGGAAGGGCATTCAGGGAGTGATGGGCAGTGTTGGCGCACAAGGGGACCATCACGAGGTTCCCACACGGGAAAGTCCAGCAGGACACATGCAGGGAGTCCCTGGGGGTGGCTGCTCTGGTCACTGCTGGAGGGTGGATGCTGAGGGCACCCACGCTTCTGGCTCTGGCACAGGCTGGCCAGAGAAGCTGTGGCTGCTTCATCCCTGGAAGTGTTGGATGGGGCTTGGAGCAGCCTGGGATAATGGAAGGTGTCCCTGCCCATGGCAGAGGGTGACACTGGACGACCTTTATGGTCCCTTCCAACCCAAGACATCCTGAGTTTCTGTGGGTTCACAGATATAAATGGAGGTGTTGGCCAGGGCTGGTGATGCTGATAAGAGTCAAGGAAACACCACAAAAGTAGTGTCCCCAGACTGGTCTGATTCCTACAGCCTTGGGCTATCCCAGCACAGGACCCCAGAGGGGAAGGAAGCTCAGCTGCAGGTGCTCTGTGACAGCCTCAGAGGGAATCTGGTCTGATGGTCCTCTTGGACTGCTGCATCTCCTGCTCTCAGAGGGCACTGGTGGCACTTGTGAAAAAGGAAAAGCCTGCAGAGCCTGTGGTGCTCCGTGTGAGGTGAGGGATTCATTCCCACTGCTCCAGAAAGCTCATCTAGGGAAGATTTCCTGCACTATTGCACGAGCCATAACGTGGTCTTAAAATAAACCTGATGACTGTGCCTGTGCAGGAAGCACAGGTGAGGCAGCTCGAGTTCCAGGAGCAGTGTGAGGGCTCTGACCCACCTTCATTAGTGCTGCTGCCTGTACGAGGTGAGTAATTGCAGCGTCCGCTGTGCTGAGGAGCCTCCTGGAGAGGTTCAATTAGGAGGCAGCAGCTGACGAGCTGCAGCGAGGGCACCTCGGGGAACCTTTTCCAGATAAGTCACAAGAGCCAGCCCTTGTACCACACTTGTCACCGGCTGGTGTCAAAGTACTCTGTGAAGTGCTGCTGCCCTTGCACAGACGAGCAAAAAGGCTTCCCAGGGGTGTCTGGAGGGCCAGAGGTGGAGAGGGGTTTCTGTGGCCTGGAGCAGGATCCCTGGCCTCTGCGTTTGCATGGGGAGAGATGTACAAGTCCCGGCTGGAAAACAGCAAGGCACCCCTGGCCCTTGCAGCCCAAAGGGCAGAGGTAATTAAGATGTGGGAATGACCTCCTGGAGGGATTTCAACCACCCCTGTTGTCTCTGAGGAGACTGACAGTACCCCCATCAATTCTCTTGAAAGCTGTCCGCCCCTTTGCCTTCACTCCATCAGTTCTCTGGGAAAATCTCCGTCTCCCTCTTGTCTCCTGCTTCTGCTACTGCAGTGAGGGGCTGCAGCTGCTTCCAGCACAGGACCTCCAAGTAGACACGGCTGCTCTACTTCCCTGGTGGGTTTCAGCAGTGCTTTCCAGCTCCACAGATCATATGTCCTGGCCCTCTACCCTTCTAGAAGTACTGGAAGCTCTGCTGCTGTCTCCTGTCAGGGCCAGTGTCTCCCTGGGGGTTCCCTTGGGTCCTGGCTCTCTCACAGACCAGAAGAGGTGGCTCATAGCAAATGGACTTCATCCTTTCTGCCAAGGCCAGTAGTTTCTGGGTGTTGGTAGCCTGAGGCTGCCTTGTCCAAGTGGAAATTGTCTTCTGCACTCAGGAGCTGCAAGGTATAAACCCCAAAGGTGCCGATGAACTGAAAGAGCAGGAATTGTGGTTCAGTGTAAATAAACACTGCTGACTGCTGTTCTGTATCTGCCTGTGCTACTGCTTTACAATGTCTGTGCTTTTCTGTCCCCAGTGTGTTGCTGCAGTGGTCCCAGTTTGCCTTGAAGCTCACAGCAAAGGAATTTCAAAACCTGTGCCAAGGAAAGCTCCTGTGAACTCCTGGCGAGGAGGTCAGAGAGGACACAGGAGATTCTGCATGTCACAAGAGCAGCAGAGAAGCAAAACATCACCTCAGGGTGTCTGTGGCTGTGTCCCTCTGAAGTGACAGTCCTGATCCAGTGCCCGCCACCAAACTCTGAAAGCCTGGGCATCCAGGGACCAAAAGTTGCTGCAGCACCAGAGTCAGCCAAAGCCCCGCAGGGGTGTTGGGAGAAACTGGTGATGGGGAGATTTCTGCCTGATTGGAGGCAGGACAGTGATTTCATGGCTTTTTTGGGCTCTGTGGTGTCTTGTAATGAGAAGATGCTCAAAAGTCTTGCCTGCTCTCTCAGCTTGCAGTGTGGGGGGGATGGAGGCTGACGGAAAACTGATGGGAAAATGTTTACAAGCCTAACTACTGAATGAGGCCTCTCTGAGGGAGGATTTAAACTGTGGGACATTGTTATCTCTGCTAGGTTTTCTGTATCTTAGGTACTCAATAAATGATTGCTAAAATAATTCAGCACTCTCCTCTCAATCAGAAAACACAGCCCCGTGTCAGCTGCCTGATCATGCTCTCATTCAGCAAACAGAACCCAGACAGGGCAGGCCTGTGGGTGAGGAAACTCTGAAAGCAGGCCTGAAATGCAGGCCTGGAGCTTGAAAAGGCGATGGAAACACACCATGGCCGGAGGTTGTAGGAATGAGGTAAGGAAGAGCTGCAGGAAGCCATCCACAGGGAAATTACATCAGAACCACTCACGGGATAGCAGCCAGGTGTTGCAGTGCTCAGCTATGCCATGAAACATTTCCCTGACTCCCCTCTGCTGAAAAAGCCCTGGTTTTCTGTCTCTCCATGCCCCGGGGCACTTCCTTGTGTCCTGCATTCTCCCTGGAAGCCTGTGAAGCACCAATATTCACGGAGGTGCTTTCCTTCAGCACTGACACTCAGTACCCTCCACCGAGGCACACTGGTCTTTCCATTGTCTCCATCCCTCTCTTGGTACCCTTCTTGGGATGGAACCCATGGGTCCTCCCCCTCCAGCCCAGTGTGTCCCTCCTCTGTGCTGCATTCCCTGTTCTTCCAGCCCGAAATTCCAGCTGTGTGGGGCTGTGCCCCCTCTCCAGTGGGTGCAGCCCCATGTCATGATGCCCCCTTGAAAGACTTTTCCAGCCTCGTATCTCAGATGGGTGAGTTTGGGCACTGGAATTGGAGGTCCCAGGCTGAGCTGCCACCGTGGTCCCCCGGGATCCGACGGCAGCTTTGTCCCCTGGTCCCTGTGGGATGTAATTCGTCCCTGTGTACAGAGCACTTCCATTCTGCCTCGTCAGACCTGGGTCAGGTTTAATACAGTCTGTGAGAAAGGCTTAAAACAGCAAGGTTTGAGATTGAATTATGGTCTAATCTGCCACTAATAGAACCTGACCAGCTCCATTATTCACTGTCAAATCACTGCATTTGCTATTAAAACACAGTGTGAACTTCCCTAATTTCTGTCGGGTTAGGACCATATCCATCATCCTCGCCTGAACCGACACCAGGGTAGTGCAGATAACACAGACAAATTTAATGTGGTTAATTCACCTTAGGAAGCTTGCTGCAGCAGTGCTGGGGAGGGAGGGGCTGGGCAGTCCTAGGAGGAAAAGGATGGATGAGAGCAAGCTGCAGTTTGACATTGCAGGGGGTAATGAAATTGCATGGGGCCTCTTTAGGATGGGAAGGTCTGAGTGGCCCTGGTGCTCTGACAGCCTGACCTAAAACTGTGCTCAGAGGGGAGAGGACACAGGAGGGACCAGTCCCGTGTTCTGGGGCAGGAGAGAGGGAGCAGAGCCCATAACCACAGTCCCCAGATGTGCAGTTACACCACCCTTGCTGCAACTTAAGGTTGCAGCCTCTTTTTTTTTGTGGGCTGTGGGCAGGATAGAAACCAGCTCATGCTTTTTCCCAAGTGATGCCATCCTTGGGGAGGCAGAGGTGGAATCAAACTCTTTGCCTTGCTCCCTGGTTGGCATCAGCCCTCCACATGGGAGGGCAAATACTCCTTCAGAGTAAAGGGAACTGCTTGTTTGCAGCATCCTAAATTGACCCAGGAAGTCCCCAGCAGATACCTGGAGAGTCAAACAAATGCGGCCTGGCCTGGTTCAGCTGTGACTTATACCAGGATTTGGGCTCTTATTTGCAGACGTGGAAAGCAAGTCCGTGAACTTGGTGGGCCAGCAAAGAACCTTTGGCAGAAATTCTGTGTTTATGGCAGAAATTCTGTATTTATGGCAGAAATTCTGTGTTTATGTGCTATCTCTCTCTTTTCTGTCATCTATGTCCATGCTAAATCTAGAAATAAAGAGTTATGGAGTAAATCCCTGCCATGTTGACCAAAGAAAAGGGAACGAGAGACAGATGAAACCATCATAAGCATTTTCAAGGGTAAACAGATTCTGATGGCAATGGGGATTAGCAGAATTCATTAGACAAAGAGTAGGACTTGTCATTACCAGGTCTAATGAGTTGACACTGGTGAAGAGGGACTTATCACCACAGAAATGACAAATATTAGGAAAGAATGATAATTCCAGCTGGATGGTGAAGACTTTATCTGGCCACTCTCTCTCCTGGCTGGAATGGGTCCAAGCAGCAGGAGGAATTTGTATTTCACCCACCTTTACCTTCAGCAGAGCTCCTGTGTTTTAAGGACCAAGGCTTTGGGGACTCAACCAGCCTTCAGCAGTTGGTGGATGAATCTGCCGCACGCTCAGCATGTGGTGTATGAGCACATGGGTGCTTCTCCATCCAAAGGGGAATAACCCAGGAATGCTCAGGGCTGTCTGGGTAAGCCCAGTGTTGTAGATCCTTCTCAGCTGGTAAAGCTTCCCACACTTTTATTAGACCTTGTCCATGAGGATCCGGCCCTGGAAAAGCTTTATCCCTCCTCCCACCTGTGTTCAGGATGTACCCACCTGTCATGACAAGCTCTGTCCCTTGACCTCCCAAGGCTTCTGTTTGGGCCAAGAATTCATGGACGAGAAGAAGAAACACGTTGGCTTTTGTCAAGGCCAGCTTCTTCCATGTTCATGGTCCTTCCAGAGCTGCTGTTTACACATCCACCAGCTGGGCATGAGGAGGCAGCAGCTCAGGAATTCATCATATCCACATCCTGGGTCAGCACTCACATCCTGCTTCCATGGCCCTCTAGAGGATTTGGGAGGGTTGCGTACACAAGCACCAGGCTTGCACACACAGATGGGCTTCATGGATGCTTCCCAAGGGACAGGTGAGGAAAAGAGCAGAGAGGAGAGGCCGGGAGGCTGTGGGGTCATTCCTGACCGCCATCTTCAAAGGAGCTCTCTTCAGGTGTAAAAAACCCAGGGTGCCACAGGGTTAGAGGTCTCACAGGGTTAAAGATACTGTCACAGATGTGTCCCCACGGTACCTAAGAACATGCCAGGAGCTTCCGAGTCTCTTGGGACAGGAAGCAGCACATCAGCCCCCACGTGTGTGTGCAGCTAAATCAGCAGGGGATCACACACAGCTGCACTGGGAAAGGACCTTCCTGAAACGGTGGGAAAGGCACTGCTTGTCCTGGGAGAGCCAGGGAAGAGCATCTGCTCAGAGCAGGATCTCCTGTGCACCCGGAGGAAAGCCCAGGCCACCAGGGCCTGAAGGGCTACAGGGCAAAGCTGCTGTGGTGGGGAGATCCATGCTCAGGTGTGTCACGGCGGTGTCGGACGGTGTCGGACGGTGGGGTGCCGCGGCCTTCCGAAAGGGTCTCCGGCAGGAAGCTGCTCAGCCGGGCCACTGCACACACACACACAAACACACTCACACACACACTCACACACACTCACACACACACACTCACACACACTCACACTCACACACACTCACACACTCACACACACACTCACACACACACAAACACATACACACACACATAATACACAGACATAAATACAGATCCTCCGTGGACTTACGAGGATGTTATGCATATGTAGAAGGTATTTTGCTTTTGCCGTTAGGCCAAAAGGTTATATTTTATTAAGAAAAAAAAAAA
>VZRO01004825.1:178019-189437 GCA_013397915.1 Daphoenositta chrysoptera | reverse complement strand
ACACTCACACACTCACACACTCACACACACTCACACACACTCACGCACACACATCAGATCGCTCCACAGAGGGCTCGACGGTACAGAGACGAGAAGGGTCTTTGTGTAGGGTTCCATGGGAGAGGTTTATTGCAGCCACACACGTGAAGGGGTCCAGGGACAAAGACAATGAAAGTGGGAGGGTCCAGGTTTATATAGGAGGTCAGTAGGGGCAGAGAGAGCATCAGGGACCAATGATCTGAGGGCACAGGGGTGGTACACAGGCGGGGCTAGGGCATGGGAACAATACCCTAGGACACCATACCACAGGGAAACTCTGAGGGAGGAGCAGGGGAACAAGGGCCAGTGGGAGAACGGGGAAGGGAGAACCTTCTGGATCAGGGAGGAGTAAGGTAACAAGGGGTGGGGAGGCCAACGGGCCAACCGGGGAAGCAGAACTGGGGTACATCAACGTAATGTAACCAAGGAATCCTGGGAGAGGCCTTTTCTGTCTCCCTATCCTGGGGGTGCCACTGAGGGTTCTTCCCTCCAGGGAACCGTCGTGGTTCTTCCATCAATGGGCCCACTGGCCTCCACACAGGTGTGCAGCTTCTAATCCCGCAGGCACACACCTGAGGCTGCCTGAAGTGAAAACTGTGGGGAAAGGGGTAGCACAGGGTCTCTGCCCTTCTTCCACGCTCATCTGCAAAGTGGTGACAGTGAACTCAAACGGAGATCTGTGATGCTTCCTAAAGACAACCCTGGCACCTCCTTCTGAACACTTGTGCTGGGTTTACTCGGGCATGGCCTCTGTAGTTACTGGGATAAGAAGGCAGCCAAATCTCACACTCCTGTGCCAGAGCCTTGGGACTCTAAAATTGTGATGGCTTGGCATGAACAGACCTGACATTGCTGTGCCAGTGCCCAGTACAGAGCCACAAGGGCAGTGTGGGGCCACCAGGGTTCATGGTTCCTTCCCCCTCTTCAGGAGAGCAAAGAAGGTCAAAATCACCAAAGGCTGATCCTGGTGGTGTGGGATGATCTGTGTCACAATATATGAGACAATTCCAGTGAAACGGGAACTCCTGAGAAAGCTTTCTTCTTCTCCAGTGTCTCCAGCCTTCACTCACTTTGCCTCTTCTGGGTTGTCCTCTCCCAGGGTTGACCTTTTGCTCTCCCAGGAATTCCATTGCAAGCAGTTCAGTGTGGACAGGGGAATGAGTTCTTGCCAGGGGCTAAGGCAATATTCCTTGATGATGTGTCTTAGCCAGGGAAAAGAAAGGACTGAGGTCAACACTTAATCATGGAATCATAAAATGGCCTGGCTTGGAAGCTCATCCAGCTCATCCCTGCCCTGGCCAGGGACACCTTCCACTGGCCCAGGTTGCTCAGAGCTCATCCTGTGCTTGGATCTGTGTGAAAGAATCTATCAGGATCTGTTGGGAAGGAACTATCCAACTTCCTCCTGGATTGTGCAGGTGGGCTGAGCTCAGGGAGGATCCCTTCCCCTCCTGCAGCACCATCCGTGTGCATTGCTGAGACCCGCTGGATACACCTTGGGTTTGTTGCTGTGAATATTTTGGATGACAGATTTACATTTGCACACATGAGGCGAGCAATGCTCATTGTCTTTGCCTCCCCCCGTATCCATCTCAATTAAAAGGCGCCGTTGGAGAGGGTTTTGTGAGGCAGCTGAGGAACTGTGTGCGGGACGGGAGCGCTGCGATGCCTGCGCTGCTCAATTATTCATTCCCCATTTCTGCATATACAAAAGGTTAATCCAGGAGGCGCCTGCCACACAAGGAAAGCAGCTCTTTGGAGACAGCTCCATATTATTCTTTTTTTTTTTACTAGTGTTTTTCAAGCATTATCTCTCCTCTGTTTCTTCTGGTGCAGGGGGTGTGGGGGAGGGAGCATGGAGGATAATGAAGAGCTTCCTCTGCCCTGGCAGACAGCTTGAGGAGAAAGTTGATGCGGTTGGTGTGGGCAGGATGGACGATGAGTCATTACAGTTTTGGAGTTTGGGTCTCCACTTCTCTAGTTCTCACCTTCACTAAGCTTTCCATACTGGGAGATAAATGCTGGGACCTCTGCCTCCCTCTTGTCCCACTCCCACAAATGCCCCATGTTCAGAGATTCTGAGTAGATCTGCTGCCTTATTAATAACAAAGATGTCTTCTTCTGCCACAGCTGACCAGGCCACACAAAAATCACCTTGCTGAGAGTTTTCCTCTGTTCCCAAAGAACCCAGTCACCTTTGTGTGGGTCTGTGCTTTCCATGGTGCATTTCTGCCTGCCCAACAAGGGGTGACTTCGTGTCCAGGGGCCATATCCACCTCTTTTTCAACAATGAGGTGATGCTGATCCCAAAACTGGGGGTGGATTCATAACCTCTGTGGGTTGGCTGATGAGAAGAGAAGGAGAGTCTGGTGTTTCCAGGTGAATTGCACCACGGAAGGACACATTTCTTTGCCTGATGTTATTGCAAATAAGATTAGCTGACAGTCACTGACTTGGCTTTTCCACACTCCACTGAAGAGCTGCAACAGCTTCAGCTCCACACTCCCAGACCCTGTTTTTTGGAGGGGACAAACCATCCCGTGGTGGAGCCAGTAGGCCCTGCTGCTCAGGGAAGAAGTGCAGATGATGTGGTTGGATGGCTACAGGTGGTGAACGGAGTCAGCACTTCCGAGTCATTTGGTTGACTAGAAATACTTGTAAACTTTCACTGGTATTTCTGAAAAAGTTTGGGAGGAAACACCCAGGAGGAGTAAATGTCTCCTTTTGGTCGTTCTGAATGAAAAGTTTCCCATTTACATTGCAAACACTGAGTGAGGAGCAAGTGAAACTTAAAATAAATTACCAACAATAGGGAAGGAAACCTGACTGTGCTAATGGGAAAGTTTGACCCAAGCTGTGGGGTAAGCAGGAATCCTTTCTCTAGGAATACCGAATGTTTCCAATTTGGAGCTGGCCAAAGAAAACCCCAGTTAAACCAAAAAGAAGTGGAGATCCTGGGAGTCAGCTGCGATGGAAGCGATATTCCAGCCAGCTTAGGTCGTGTTAGCTGAGAAAGACTGTTCAAGGAAGATTTCTCCATCTGGTTTAGGGACTTTGAGGACTTCAGGACATCAAAGCGTGTCTGGAGGGGACTATTTGTTCTGTCATTGTCCCAGACAAGAGTCTGGTGCTTGGGTGAATGTTGTTTGTTTTAACAAAGCTTTTAATCTACGAGCGATGGAATCAATGCAACCAAGGCAGATGCTGGAAAGATGTGCAAGGTCCAGGGGCTACAGGCCTTGCTTTGGGGCTGGTAACAAATCCCATCATCCCAATCCCAAGTTATTTCTTTGTGTTTCGAGACCGGTCTATCTCTGTCATCATCTGTTTAAAGGTGGGGGACCCTGTTCTAAACTGTGCAATATTGTCGGGATACTAGGGTTGCATTTTCCTGGGCAGAGAACCAAAATTTTAATCTACCTGGGTTTGACAGTGAAAGCAGTGAAATGTTCCTGACCCAGGCTGTAATTGAGTGGAAATACGGCCTGTGGGTTGGAGGGGTCCTCAGGTGCCATGTGAAACCTGGAAAACCACCTGCAGGAACACCTGAACCTTTGCTGGGCACCGGAGAAGGTGGACCATGGACTTCTCCAGATCTCTGGTGCTCCCTACTCCAAGAACAATAGCTGGCCAGGGCAGAGGACTCCAGGCAGTTTCTTGTGGCCCTTTGGCCAAAACTGAACACTCAAGGAGATGAAGCTGAGGAAGGGACACAGATTTCTGCTCCGAGAATGACCCACTGGTGGCCTAAAGGCTGAGCACTTCCTAATTATGAAACTAGAGATACTAATTACAGTGGGTGTTAATTCACACTCATTTAATTCCTGGTGTGAAGGATGGCTTGATATTTTGGTGAAATTACATGTTGAGCTTTTTTTTTTACTCCAAATGCAGTGGACTGTTGTCCCACCATCCCATAAAAGCTGTTGCATGATGAATGGACAATCAGGAAAAATTCCATGGAAGAACTAATGCAAGAACTGCTGGAGAATCAATGGAATCTGAGCATTTCAAATAATCAATGGCAACAGTTTTCACAGTGGGTGCTGAAGCAAGGAAATCCTTTGCACAGGGAGCTCCTGAGGCCAAGAATGGAGCAGGATCTGGGAGATGATCCCACACTTACATGCACACCAAGAGCCCAATGGTGAGCACGAATTCATGGTCATGTCCTGACCTCTAAATATTCGATACCTTAAATATCCCACCAAGGATCAGGGTCTGGAGAGGAAGGAAGTCTTGCATTGCCTGCCAAAGCTGGGCTTTGGACACATTAGGGTGCTGCATTGAGAGGCAAAGTGGTGATTGTTGCTTGAACAGCACTTTTCCAATCCAGCTGGATTTGCCTGGCCAGTGCACTTGGCTGGGAGCAAAGGAATATTCAGTGTGTGTCCCAACGAGAAAAAGACCCCATGGACACCACACCAAACTCCTCTCAGGCACTTTAGAGCCTTACAAACCCCTGGGTTTAATTAAAAGATGAGCATTCCTCCCCAAGCATGTGCAGTAGGGAGGGATCCTCATTTTCATGCTCCCCCAAGCTGCCTATGAAGCACAGATGGATCCCTCTCCATGGAGACCTACACAGGACAACACCAGCGGGATCCACAGCCAGTCCCAGCCCTGTCCTCTCCCCAGCACTCTCTCACTCCCACACATCTGAGTGCAGGATTTTCCGGAGGCATTCCGTTCCTCTGGGTTTATCTGGGAGCAGGCTGCTCTGGTTAAAATAACACTGTGCAGCAGAACAGAAAATAAGATGTCACGGCAAACTAAACATCTTCACTTCCCAACATACTAAAAAGCTCCGGGGTGAGCAGGGATGGGCGAGTGGCAAAGGGACCAGGTGGCCCTGCCCGGCCCCTGGGTGGGTGGCTTGGGCTGGCCATGCATTTCTATCTTGTCATCATTCCCCGGGAAGAGCTGGGGAGATGGACGCAGCCCAAGCCTATCTCCTACGACATCTTTAATTTTTGCCACTAAAGAATACATTTCATTTGCAGTAACATCTTATTTTCTGTTCCACTGCACAATTTTATTCTAAGGAAGGTGGTTTTCTCCTGGATAAACTCTGAAGAACTCCCCAGCTTTCCTTTCAGTAAGAAGAGCTTTGGAAACCCTGCTTTTATTTTTTGGTTCATTTTTATTTCCTGTTCTTTTCCTGCCGTGTTTAGTATGACTGAGTGACCAATTCAATAAAAAATGGAAAACTTGTGTGGATTGTGTAATAAAGCAGAGCAGGTTACTGAGGGGGCTGTATTATGCTCGCAATATTCTTTACAAAACCCAGATTTGAAATGGAGATATGCTGAATGAGATGGGGCACTGATATTTCATTTCAGTTCTTATTATTGCTGTGAATAGGAACAGTCACCAGTCCACGTCTCCTGAGACACCCATGGCAAATACACTCTTGGGAACAGCCCTGATGCTCCCTGGAAATACGAACCAGACCTGGAATTGCTCCTCTCCAACCCTGGGAGATGAGACTGGAAGGTCTTTGGGGCAGGAACTGGCATTTGCATTATGCATTGTGCAGGGCTTGGTGTGAGGGCTGAGTTCATTTTGCTCTGGGCTGGGAGTAACACCTACAGAATTCTTACAGAATCCTGGAACTGTTCAGGTTGGAAATGACCTTTAAGACCCCTGAGTCCCAGCAATTCCAAGCCACCACTAACCCATGTCCCCAAGTGCCACATCTACCTGCTCTAAATCCCTCCAGAGACGGGGCCTCCACCATACTTCTGCACAGCCTGTTCCAATTCTTGACAATATTCCTTCCAGGAAATTTCTCCCTTCCCGCTGCCAGGGAAACCCTGCGATGATCAGAGAGAATTCTTTTCCAATAAGTACAACTTTCCTGCCTATGTACATGGCACATATTCATCTCTGTTTTGCTGTCAGACCCATCCCAACTCAGGACTTCTCCAACACCAACATCGTCCCATCACTGACAACTTTCCACATGGAATATTTGCATTATTCCCTCTCTGCTGCATATATGGAAGGTTTGGTAGAGCAGCTACTTGTGTCCAAGGGGAAAGGACATAACGAGGAGGTTTTTCTTCTGTGTAAGGGATAACAACTGTGTGATGACACCACCTCTGCACAGCAGCATCAGCCATGTATAGAATCAAGGAGTTTATTTTCACCTCTTTTTTTTATATGGGAATTGGCTAAGATGGAGCGTGGTTACGGCATGACCTCAATTCCATGTAACAGAGTCCTTTTGGGGTTGTTTCCAGGTGTTTTCTTCCCTACTCTTCTGCTAGCACAATGGCAACACTGCTCTGTACAGGTAAAAAGTTCAGCAGCTGATGGAGAAAATGTTATCCCCCAGCAGCTGCTCATGAATTCTTATGTGCCAGCAGCAGTGCATGAACCATTCTTTGTTGTGAGATAAAATCTGACAGACAAGCATAGCTCCTGACAGAAAAATCTGATGCAATTAAGTTTCTGTGCACAGCTCATAAACTTTGATATGGCAAATAATGGCTAAAATTGATCTTAAATCCAACATTAAAAAAGTGCCTGAACCCCCCACGTTCCACCAGATCAACTCCAGGTATCCATCTCTGCCCTCTTGGTGAAGGCAGGGCATGATTTTCTTCCACACAGAAATATCAGGCAACAAAGAAAAAAATGGGAGAGTGGGGATAAATTCCAGGCAAAGGTGAATTCCTAGCACTGCATATTAGCAAACTAATTTGGGGATGAAGTTGGACACAAATGACATGGATTGGCCTCGAGGAATTTCTCTTCTTGGCTCAGTCATGCAAACGAAACCAGACCAAACACTTGATGTCCTCACCAGTTTAGACCACAACTTTGATTGGGAGGCTGCTACAGACCCCTCTGGGTCTCTGCTGCATTGCATCTTTGGGGAAAAAAAACCTGTTTGGGAGGAAAATGAAAGTTTCTTGCTTGTGCCATGAGGGTTGGGAGCAGGTGGGAGATGGGGACATTGCTACCAGTGATGGCTACATGATCCTTGCTTGGAGGGGATGGGAAAGAGCACAGCTGGGAACCAGCATGGAATTCACACCTCCTGGAGCACATAAGAAATGGAGTGTGTGAGTGTCTTGATGCCCTTTCCCTGGTCTTAAAATTAAGACCCAAACACGGTTAGAGGGGAAAAAGGGGTTTTTCCCTGGGTATTTATTGGAGGATCCTTAGGTGCAGCACACCCAGGGGCAATGCCCGCAGAGCACACGGAATGCACACCCACGGGCACTCGGGGATCACATTCTGGGCCTTACAAATGAGCACATCCAGCAAAGATTCCCCAGGGAGAGGCTCCAGTGAACCCCCACCCCAGGAACCTTCCCCTGGCTGGGCCTATCTCAGTTTACAGAATGTGTTCTGGAGAGGCCCTTGGTGTCTGGGGCTTTCTGACCCCTCACTACGAGGCTCCCAAGGTGTTCGGTCTCTTGGCTTAACAAAATGTTAGGTCTAAGAATGTGGGCTGGAAGCACAAAGAATATAGAAAAAGTATATAAAAGGGGTATAAAAGAAAAGGCAAAAATCATCATGGCATCAGTCTTAGGTACAAAACAACATAATGTAGAGAGGGAAAGGACATTGTGAAGACTAAAAATGTCAAACAACCGAGAAAAGCTTCCTATGGACTTGGGACAAACCTTGATATTTGCTTTTTCCAGCAGCTGGGATGGAGCAGCAGAGCTCTGGTGTCTGGCACACTCCTCGATCCCAGCTTCCGTGGCAATCCAATGACTGGCAGCATTTGTGGAATGAGCTACTTTAAATACGGGCAAAGGCATCTGAATTTGACCAAAGACCATCCACATTAACGGAACTGCCGATAACAGAATCACGGCATTGTTAAGGTTGGAATAGACCCATGGAGTCCCAGCATTCCCCAGGACTGATGTTCACCACTAACCCATGTCCCCAAGTGCCACCTCCCCGTGGCTTTTGAACACTTCCAGGGGTGGTGATTCCACCACTGCCCCATGCAGTCTAGTTATGAAATATGAAAACAAGACTAACAAAACAATAAAAAAAAAAATATTTGGAAGCAGTCCGAGCTAAAGGAGGACAAAATTCCCTGGATCCGTGCATAAAAATACAGGGGAAATTTTTTTCCCTCCTCAGTGTGCTCAGAGCCTGACAGACTCCGTGATCACCCCATGGCTGGGAGCTGGGAACGGACACCTGAGCACAACCTGCCTGCATGGAGAAATTTCCTGAGACGCTGCACTTTGGAGATGCCAAATGATCCTATTACAGACTTATCAAAGCAGTGGGGATTAGCAGAGATAAAACAACTTTCAGCACTGGTCTCTGCCTTTCTTTGCTCTTTTGTTTGTCTAAATAGCTGTTTTGGTGAGTGCAGGGAAATAATAGGAGGCAATTATTGCTCCATGTAATGTTCCATGTTTGGTTTTGTAATCCTTCAGTTCTGTTTATTCTCATTTTGAGCAAAAAAGTTCCCCCTGGAATATGCTAATCGCCTTTCAGCTCTGCAGAGCTCTCCTCCTGCAGAGGCTCCTGCTTTGTGTGCACCTGATGGCAGCGCAAGGACAGCGCTGTCCCCAGGGCCCGGGGCACTCAATGCACGTTGTCTGGGCTGCACGTCCAGGCACAAAACAGCGGGAACAAATCCACCCAGGCACAAAACAGCGGGAACAAATCCACCCAGCAGCCCAGCACGGGGAGCTCCCTCGCTGGCAGCCCTCCGTGGCTCAGCTCCTTTCACCTTCAGGAAGGCAGAGAGGGATTTTGGATGGTGCGAAAGGAGCAGAGAGAACCAGAGGGCTTTTCAAAAGCAGCTTTTTGGAAAAGCTGACCTTATCTGAGCTTTTAATCAGCTTTTAGATCCTGAAAATTTGTCTCCAGCCTCTCCTTAGCAGGTGATCTTTCCTAAAATCTCCTTAGGAAGATCTAGAGAGGGGTTCACTTGTGCTTTCCACGCCTTGTCCCTCCAGCCTCTCCTTGGGAGGAACAAGGAGGTGTCTGGGAAGCATCAGTCCCCTGAGCACCATTAGGAGAGGCTACTGGGACCTGTAGCCACAGGATTATTGTGGGGGGACAGATTTTGCCCCAGCAGGTTTCTGTAACAGAGTTCAGCAGGTAACCCTGGGGATCAAAACTGGGGGGACATCAGCTTTTCCTGTTGAATCCCTCCCTGGAGGCTGAACCCCCCTTTCCAGCAGTCAGGTGGCAGGAGATGGTGTCCCAGTAGATTGAAGAGCTGGTACTGCTCTGGTACTGCTGTGTTTCTGCTGGTTGAGGCACCCCAGGAAGGGATCTAAAGACCTGTTGTGACTAACAAATCATGGAATCATGGAATCATGAAAAGCCACCTTCACCCTGGAGCCTGGGAGCAGCTGTGCAGAAGCTGGGATGGAAGGACATGTTTTATTACTCTGCTGGCTCAGGGCCTGGAATGATGGACATAGAGTGGATGAAGGCGTTCCTGGATGGAAGGTTGTCCGTGGTCACCTGACAGGCAGAGAGTTGGTGTCGGGTGCACTCGTGCATCTCCAAGGGAATGGTGTTCATCCTACAGACCCCTTCTGCAGCTTGGGCTGGAGCACAGAATCATGGAATCGCAGAACGGTGTGAGTTGAGAGGGACCTTAGTGCCCATCCAGTGTCCTTGCCTCCTGTGGGCAGGGACACCTTCCACTATCCCAGGCTGCTCCAAGCCCGATCCAACCTGGCCTTGGACACTTCCAGGGATGAGACAGCCACAGCTTCTCTCGGCAACCTGTGCCAGGGCCTCTGCACCCTCACAGCCAATAATCTCACCTTCTTCCTTGTATCTCACCTAAATCTTTCAGCTGTAACACATTCCCCCTTGTCCTGTCACTCCAGTTCCTGAGGAAAAGTCCCTCTCTGGCTTCCCAGTAGCCTCTTCAGACCCTGGAAGGTGCTGTGAGGTCTCCACACAACCTTCTGAGCAGCCCCAGCTCTCTCAGCCTGGCTCCATAGTGGAGGTGCTCCAGTCCCCTCAGCAACTTCACGGCTCTTCTCTGGACGTGCTCCAAGAGTGCCATGTCCTCCATCACCAACCAAAAGAGGCACACCTGTGATGCCTTAGGTTTTAACTTTTATATATTTCAAATCCTGTATTCCCTGGTGTGTAGCTCTGAAGTTTCTTGTGGCCTGCTGGCTGCTGTTCTCTCATGCCAGCCAGACATAACAAAGCCTCTCCGGGCCTGCTCTCCAAGGACCCCCAGGCTGTCCTGGGCCCAAAATGTGTAAACCAACATCTTAGAAGGACGGTGAGCTTGGGGAAATTACATCATTAACTGAAGCTTAAATTGGAGAATTAACCCTGATACGCAGATGGACCAAACATAAAAGTGTGAAGAACCTGTGACCCGGGGTCCATCTTGGATGTTGTTTTTGGACTGCCCAGGATGTACCTTTGAAGGCCTTTCAAATAAATACCTGCCTTTATTCCCTTATCCCTGTCTAGTCTCTGGTTTTTGGGTGGCCTCTCAGGCACCACCTGGGCAGGGCTGTGAGTTTTGCCAGTCTGCAAACTGTATCTACTGGGACACAAAGAACACCCAAACACTATCACAGAACCAGTAAGGCTGAAAAACACCTCCAGATCACCGTCTTTGACCGAGTACCACCATTCCTACCTAATTATGATGCCACACCTTCTTATTTTTTTGAACACTGTGGAGTTGTTTATGCCCTGGTTCGAGGAAAACACCACTCCCTAGGGCATTAGGCCTGTGGATTGCTAACTGGAACACAGGGATGCTCCCACAAGGAAATGTGAGTGCACATTTAGTGTTTGGCTATGCTGAAGGAACTCTTCTACCCAGGATTTTAAAGCCCGAGGAGCAGCCTGCTCATTGTGCCTGGAGTGCCTTTGTCTCGTTTGTGCAAGTTTTGTGTGGCTCCCTAAATCCCACAGCTGGTGCTGGGAATTACACAGGCCAGCACTCAGCCTTGGCTTGGTGGGTTTGCTCCTCCCGCTCCTGCAGTGACCGCGGAAAACAAACCTGGAGTGTTCATAGCGGATTAAACACCAAGCCTCCACCGATACCATGGACAGCCGCTCTCCAGCAGAGCCAGGACAGGTGACAATATCCCACAAATATACATAATAAAGCTCTGGAGAAGTGTGCTGGGAGCTGGGCTGGGGGGGAGGAAGGAGCTGGGGAAATAATGCATAATTCACAAGGCAAATTAATCACTCCTCTCTCCTCTGCCTGTTGCAATTATGTGGAACACGAGTAATCACCAGGTTACTACTTTTTATTATTATTATTTTTATAGCAGGAGAGTGAACAGTGGGGCTGGCGATATTTGAGTGAGGACGAGCTGAAAGCTGCAGTCACATTTAGAGTGGTGCCTCACCAAGATTTCTATCTGGCTGTGCTTTCATTGTGGA
>VZRO01004825.1:151915-177955 GCA_013397915.1 Daphoenositta chrysoptera | reverse complement strand
TTCTTTCTCCTTTAGATTGGTGGGGAGTTGTGGAAAAGAGGAGGGCGGGGGGGTGGTGCGCGTTAGAGCAGAGAGATTGGGTAAAATTATTTTCCTTCATGCTTGGCTAGGCCTCAGTGTGAAAAAGGGGACCCAGCTTAGGGCTGGTGGGAGATGGCAGATAAAAGCAGCTTCATTTCTCACTGACCTTCCATGCTTTCGGCCCGGTCGTGCCAGGGGGGGAAGGAACAATGGGAGTCACCTCCAGAAAAACCAGCCCTGAGCACCTGCACCCGGATCCGGGGAATCCAGGTGGGGGGAAAAACAAAAAGAGCCATGGCTGCGCCTGGAAAGGCTTTCCAGAGCCCCGTGGGAGGTGGGTGTGGAGTGGCTGTGATGGCTGTGGGCACAGGGAGTCCCTGGGAGCTGGGGCAGTGTGGGGTCCAGGCAGCCACCAGGACCCATCAGGAGGATGTCAAAGCAGCCTAAAGAAGCCAAATCCCGTGGATGGTCTAAAGAAGTCAAATCCAAGTCCCAGTTCAGCAAGAGATTTGTTGCAACACTCACCATCCGTTAGCAGGAATGGGAGCAGGCTTGGAAGGGATGCCTGAGCCCCTCACTCACCAATCCTGCACATCAAAATCCTTTGGAAACACCTGTTTTATATCCTAGGAGGAAGCAAAGCTTTGCTTTACACTGAATCATTGAATAATCGAATTCTTTGGGTTGGAAGGGACCTTAAAACCACCCAGTCCCACCCCCTGCCATGGGCTGGGACACCTCCCACTGTCCCAGGTTGCTCCAAGCCCCATCCAGCCTGGCCTTGGACACTTCCAGGGATCCCGGGGCAGCCACAGCTTCTCTGGGCAACCTGTGCTAGGGCCTCACCACCCTTACAGGGAAGAATTTCTCCCTAATATCCCATCTAACTTTGTCCTGGCAGCGTGGAGCCCTTGCCCTGTCACCCTTGTCCAAAGTCCCTCTCCAGCTTTTTTGTAGACTCCCTTTGAGGGAATGTGATGTGGACTGAGCAAAGGGTGGGATGGAGGATGCTGGGTTCAGCTGGTCTCACTAGGCACAGGTGAAGGGAGTTCACCAAGAGCCTGATGGGCTTAAAAAAGAGTCTCTGGAGGGCTGAGAATGTTCTTAGTGCTGGGTGGATCCCCCTTGGAGGGAGGTGGTCTCTGCTCTATGCCCTGAGAAGAGATGCTTTATGTTTTGTATCCCTCTTTCATAACCCTGGGGAGCTGGGGTGCTGTTTTAAGTGGTAAGGGAGAGAAAAGCTGTTCTGCACTGAGCAGGGCTGGCTACAGTCTCTGGGATTCTGGTGCCCTGGTGATGAAGGCTGGTGGGTATTTGTTCTTCCTTGCTCTTTTCTCCACTCAAGTGACTTCCACGTCAAAGTGCATCTCCTTCCTGCTCCTCACATAGTGATTTCATGGTGGGATTCACTCGGTCATTTCCTCACCAAGAGCTTTTAGATTACAGAAAGCTCTTCCAGCCCCAAATTCTAGACTTGTTCCTCCGCTTTGCATAGTGCCCTCAGCCCCTCGAGATCCTGGGGCGATTTCAAGCCCTTCTTGATGGTAACACAACTCACCCTGCAAGCCCAGTTAATTATCCCAGGATTACTGAAGTGCTAATATGTCGTGGAGCTCTTCAGCATCTTTTGTGTGTTTGTAGTGTTCCCAAGAGCTGAGGGTTTGCACAGGGCCTGTGACATGGGGAATTCCTTCCTTTCACCTACCTAAGGCTCAAAATGCAGGGGTAAAATACATCAGCAGGGCACCCATCCCTGAGCAGGCAGTTTCAGAGGCAGAGCTGAGCTGGAACGTGGCTGTGGAAGTGCTTCCTCCTCGTTTTACCCTGTGAGTAAAATCAAAAAGGGAGTTAAACCCTTTCTTAACCTAAATTTCCACTGACCTAAAAGGCTCAGCAGCCCTTGGTGCTGCTGTGTGAAGTGTTTTGCTGATGAGATCTTCCAGGTTAGTCCTGGATGCTTCCAGGGACACCTGCTCCAAGGTAAACTGGGCACCAATTAAAACAAAAGGTCTCTATTTAGACAACAGACAGCTTTTTGGGATGAATCGGAATTATGGGTGGGTGTGGGGGAAAGTGCTTTTTTGCTTGTCTGTAAATGATGCTGTAAATCAGGAGCTTATTTCTTGAATTGTTCTTTGAAATGCCACTGGAAGTTGCACAATTAATTCCCTGGTAAAGCCCAGGTCGCTACCTTTATAAAACTAAAAGTATTACAACTTTAAATGTAGACATCAAACACTTTTAAACCAGTTTCCCAGCTGGAGCCTTCACAAATAACTTTATTGTGTCTCCCTCAAAAGTCCTGCATGTGGGAACAGTGGACAGAGAGGTGCAGTCAGACAAAACCCTGCTGTGAAGAAAATGAGAGGTGTCCCACTTCCTTCTGGTCCTTCCCAAGCGCTTTTCTAGCAAGAAGCAGCCTCCAGCCATCAGGAACTGGGCTTATCTTTGCTGAGCCACCCAGATGCCTGATGAAGCTGAAATAGAGTTTGGGGGAGGTTTGCTCAGCAAATGGGTTTTGGGGAGCCCAGGGGTGCACCTGGGTCACCTCCCCAAGTCAACTTATGCTGCTGAGCTGGAAGACACCCTCTGGACGTATTTTTTTGTCTCCTGGTTGTTCTTGTTCTCTTTCAGAATGCCCTAAATTCTGCAAATTCTTATTGCCGCAGATCCTCTGTCTTCCTCCTTGACTGCTCCTCACATCAAGACAAGGACTAGCCCAGGGAGTCCTTTAGAGAAAAAAAAACCTCATGGAGTAGAAATCTTTCTTCCCCTTAAAATAAATCAACAAGAGGAGGTTTGTAATTTCTCCAGGGGGAAAATTGCACCTGCCAGCCTGTTTTCTCAGGCCTCGGCTCTTGAAGCACTTGAGCGCAATTCCAGCTTGAATTGCAGGAGTTCTCCTCCTGCCTGGCTCCCGTTGGATGACTCATGGCTTTCGAAGTTGGTCACGTCCTTCAGGATCCTGCGGAATTGAATGCAGCCTTTCCTTCCCTGCAGCTCAAGGATGTGGAACGGGAGCCATCCTGCCTTCCAGCCCTGCCTCCTGCCCGAGCTCATGTCAAAATGTTCTCCTCAGAAAGCTGCGGCGCGGTTCTGTTTGACAGACAGGAACACAGGGATGCGCAGGGTACTTCGCCACGTTTTCCGCAGGGAACAGCTTCACACCTCTTCAGTTTAAGCATGGGTTTTCTCTGCGTCTTGTTAACCCCCTGGCTGCCCTGCTGCAGGAAATATCCCCGCGTGCCCAGCTTGGCCTAAATCTTTATTTCCAGCCTCAGCAAGGGACTAGAGGCAGAGTTGAGAGAGCCTGGATTTTAAGTTAGAGGGACACTTTTCATCGTGTCTTGGAGCTAATGGACTTCAGCAGATGAGCCCTGGGATGATGGTTTGGAACTAAAAGAGGGGAGGTTTAGACTCGATGAAAGGGAGAAGTTTTAGAGATGAGGGAGGTGAGGTCTTGGCACAGGTTGCCCAGAGAAGCTGTGGCTGCCCCTGGATCCCTGGAAGTGTCCAAGGCCAAGCTGGATGGGGCTTGGAGCAGCCTGGGACAGTGGAAGGTGTCCCTGCCCGTGGCAGGGGGTGGGACTGGATGGACTTTAAGGTCCCTTCCAACCACAACCGTTCCTGGATTCCATGACCCTAAGTGGGCTGCAGTGCCAGGAGAGTCCTGCTTTGCCTTCTGCACCATCAGCACCTGAGGAACATCAGGTGGACTTGCAGGCCCAAGAGAAGATTTTCACCAGAGTGTGAACTCAAATCCACATGCTCCTGTGCTACCTCCCTCTGTGCTCCAAAGTTTCCAAGGGAAACTGTAGCTGTTCCCATTTCACTTTAGGTCTTGAGGTCCTTTTAGGAAGCTCAGTGAGCTCCTTTGTCCTGTTCCTTGCAGACACTGGGGTCCTCCTGTTATTCCTCCTGGGCTTGTCTTGATTCAGGTGTCTGCTCCAGCCTGCCATGAAATTCCCCCAGTGCGAATTCCTGCTGCTCTTCCTGCCCAGGGAAATCACATAAACATGCCCTGCTTATGCCACCCTTCACCAAATGAGGACAGCAATGCAGCCCAGTTGGACCTTGGGGATGGATTTTGAGTCATGGTCTGGCTTTGGGTCCTGAATTCAAACAGGAGCTGTAGTTTCCATCCCCCCACAAAAGCTCGTCAGAACAGGAGGGGCCCTGACAAGTTGCCAGCAGGGCAAATGCTGCAATTGAGTGTTGCCATCCTGTCCCTTCTCCAACGCCAGGAGCCTGCCCCATCCTTTCACCCCATAAGCCCTCTCACATGGCAAGAAACTCTTCTAGCTCACATAGTCTTCAAATTAATAAAATTACTTGTTACCCATCCAATTTCTCTGAGAGGAAATTCTATTAAATCCCCAGAAGAAAGTGCATTATGGCTGTACTTTCCGAAGCAGACCCTTGAATAAACTTTTTTCCTTATTTCACATAACTTCCATTATTACTGTCATTATGAAGCAGATGAACATTTTCTGGAACAATTAGACGCGGGTGTGCGGAATAAAGAGTGGAGTTCGCCTGAGATCATTGAAACCTATCTGTTTGGGTGATTCATTTTCTTCCAACTAGGCTGCCCATAATAAGCTTTTCTTCTCTGGCTTTGTCTTGTTTCCCATTTCAGGCAGCCACAATGCCCGAAGAATTGAAAGAATGTCTTTCCCCTTGTCCTTGTGCTGTGACTGAGCCTGGCAAACAAAAAATAAAATATATTTAGGAAACAAAATAAAGCAGAAAGAGAAGAGAAAGAGGGAGCAGAGCAGATTATAAATAAAACAAGTGGTGAGGGTAACCTGGGGCATGAGGGCCTTGAGAAATGTTGTGGTGTAGAGGATGGAAGATGAACTCTTTCTGCTCTTAAATGGAAAAAAAATCCATGTGCATAAGACATGGAAGAATACTCCTTGTCTTGGCCTGGTTCTCGTGTCAGGTGGAGCCATGTGCCGAGAAAACTTCATCTCCTGCTTCCTGACTCCAGTGAAGTCCCCAGTGTTCAGAAAGTGCTCCTGGCGACCCCATGGGAAATGAAATGTGGCTCTCTGGGTTACATGCCACAAAGGTGACACAGCTGGTCTGTGGGGCTGAGTCAAAGGGAAGGAAATGGTGCAAAAACCTTTGCAAATACAGGGTGTCCTCTGCACATCTTCCCCGAGGTCTGGGGTCTTCCCCATGCCCCCACCCCAGGGCATCCAGGGCTGGTCCCCAGCGTGGGCAGCAGGGAAGGGGTTGGGATTCTGCCCCTCGGCCCCGCTCAGGTGAGACCCCACCTGCAGAGCTGCCCCAGCCCTGGGGCCCAGCACAGGGAGGACCTGGAGCTGCTGGAGAGAGCCCAGAGGAGGCACCAGGATGATCAGAGGGATGGAGCAGCTCTGCTGGGAGGAAAGGCTGGGAGAGCTGGGATTGTTCAGCCTGGAGAGGAGAAGCTCTGGGGTGATCTCAGTGTGGCCTTCCAGTGCCTGAAGGAGCCAACAAGAAATGTGGAGAGAGAATGTTTCCATGGGATGGAGTGCCAGTACAAGGGGGAATGGCTTCCCACTGCCACAGGGCAGGGTTAGATGGAATACTGGGAAGAAATTCTTCCCTGTGAGGGTGGGGAGGCCCTGGCACAGGGTGCCCAGAGAAGCTGTGGCTGCCCCTGGATCCCTGGAAGTGTCCAAGGCCAGGTTGGATGGGGCTTGGAGCAGCCTGGGACAGTGGAAGGTGTCCCTGCCCATGGCAGGGGGTGGAACTGGATGAACTTTAAGGTCCTTTCCAACCCCAACCATTCCGTGATTCTATGATTGCTGACAGAGGTGCAAGTGGCTCCCATTAATGCTTTGCCCACCTCTTTATTTCCTGACAGCTTTTCTTTGGAGCTTTCAGGATACTTCTGTGATTCCCAACGGGGCTGTGCCATTGCTGGAGCAGCACAGAGCCCCAGCATCTGCAGTGCCTGTCCTGGGGAAGGCCTCTCCTTCTCAAACCGGCTCCTCTCCCTGGGGCAAGAGCTTTATCCTGCACATAAAAGTGCAGTTTCCTCCTCGGTACCTCACGGATGTTCCTGGTGACTCCCACCCCACGTGGATCAGCCTGAATTTCCTCATTTTGATGGTTGTCTCAAAGTGCAGTGCTGTGGAATCACAGCTGCACCTCACTCCCAGGAGTGGCTGCCGTGATGCCCCTCCTTGGAGGGCTCAGAAAGCATTTCCATGGGTTTTTTCCCTGCAGAGATATAAATACACCTGGATAATGAGAGATGACTGATAGTACAGGGAGATTTGTTGAGGGGGATGTCACTTGACAAACAATAGGTTTGTAGGGGGCTAAAATCATCTTTTCCTTATTGGTCCAAAATTAAACATGAGCCTGCTGGCTGATCCCTTGCTGGTTCACCTCTTGTTGCAAGGAGGACGACAGCAGTGCAGCCAAAATTCCTGTCTGATGGAAGGAACGAGCGTGTTCCATTGTGGTTATCACCCAAATCCCCACGGAGCAGCCTGGGATTTTGTCAGCACTGCTGCAAATGCTCTGGAAATCTCCTGGCCACCTCTAAGAATGCTTTGTACGTCGGTTTGCAACTCAAGAAATTGTTGGAGAGTGGAAAGAAATAAAGAGCGTGCTTTGATTCTTTTAAAAACAGCAGCAGCAGCTGACGTGGGGTCTGCCCTGGGCTGCTTTTGGATATATATATTAGCAGGGATTGAATGGAATGGAAGCTACTGGAGAATGGGAAGCAAGGGAAAATGTTTTTCTAAGGAAAAGAAATGGTAAAACTTAAGGGAGAAAGCGGAGAATGCAAGACCTTGAACCGAGCCTCTTTGGGGAAAGGGGGGGATGAGACAGGAAAAAAAAGTGCCCACTTGAATAATAGACCAACTGGCGACCTTGAACATATATGTGTGCATAATGAGAGTGAAACAAAGAGCCTCTGAATATCAGGCATTCTTAGGCTGCAGAGTAATAATCACAAGTGGCAAATGTAAAAAATAAAAGGGAGATGTATAATGTAGCCGAAGTAATGGGGACCTGAACCAGCGGAGATGAGAGGAATGATGGAGGCTTCAGCGACAGCCGGGGCTCCTCAATGGCCCAACTACTGCTTAAAGCAAAGCCAAGATTTTTGTGCTGCTCCAGGAGGATTTTTTTGGTGATGTTTTATTATCTTGGACCACGTGGAAACTCCATTTCTTCCGCAGAGAACTGGCCAAGTTTGGGAGAGGGGAGTTTCCCAGGGCGGTTCTGCTCCCCAGCTCTATCCAGCCCTCCTTGTCCTGCATCCCAGCTGGCAGGGGATGGTGACGCTCGTGGATGCTGAGGGGTGGCTTCAATTCTTGCCGGTGAGGGATGTGGCTTGATGCTGATCGCTGGGCTCCATGGAAAAGTGGTAATGCTCCCAGTTTGTTCCCAGTACTCCCCACAGCTGAGCACATCACTGTGAAGCAGCAAATGCTCTCATCCTGCTTCCTGATGGCCTCCCAGGCAATTCCTCAAGTCAGCTTGACCACTTGAGGATTGTCTGTTCCTTGTGTTCTTTGCTTGTGGATCATCTGCTCCTTGATTTCTTCTGGATTGTCTGTTTGTTTCCTTATTCCACTGCGAGTGCCGTTCAACAAAGTGCTCACCTGCAGGCAAAGTCCCTGCCCGCTCTGTGGCTTCCCAGGCTGCACTTTTCCCTGAGGATGAGGATATTTGGTCCCAGCCTTGTGCTTTTCCTGCCCAAATCCCATATGCTGTAATCCTTTTGCAACTGTCCTTCACATCTTCTTCTGATTCGACTCGAGTACCTCCAGGAAAAATGTCTTAAATGCCTTGTCTGGACCACCAGCAAAGATGTGAGACTCCTTCTGAAGTTCTCCTTGGCACGTGACCCTCGTTTGGTTTCTTCTCATTAACTGGGCAATTTGAGATGTACACTGCAAGATTTCCTCCGAGACCTCCCCTGGGTTTGGGGTTTCTCAGAGGCTGTTGGGGATGTTTTACTTTAGATTTCTTGTTCATCTGTTCTGCCCTCAGAGCTTGTGATTTTGTGCCTGGAAGTGTTCAAAAACTGTGTAGATGTGGTGCTTGGGGACAGGGTTTAGTGATGGGCCTGGTTTGACTCGATGATCTTAGAGGCGTTTTCCAGCCTAAATGATTCCAGGATGTTCCTTCAGTTCTACCAAGGGTCACTCCCCAACATCCCTGTGAGTGAGATGGTTCCACCACCTCCCAGATCCATCACCTTCCCAAAGTGGGACCCTCTGATGGCTGTCCACATCAGAGATGGGATTTGTCTGGCTCATTTCTCCGTGGAGTTGGATGGGTTTAGGGGCTGAAACCACTAAAGACTCTTAGAGAAAATTTCAGCCAGGCTTTGCAAGGCTGGACATTTCTTAGTGGGTTTCCATCCTCTGAGGATCCCAGATCCTCCTGCTGGAGGACCCATTCCTCCACACAGCCTGGTTGCCCCGGGCCTGGCTCCCACTGCCTGGTGTGGATCCGTGTGTTGTCCTCATTCTTCACACCACAAAAGATTAAAGATAATAGTGATACTAATAATACAAACCCGCCCTTGTGAGAATGGGCTGCTGGAGGTATTATGCCAGAGAAAGGCTCTGTGAAATGGCTTGGGTAATTTACACTCATTAGGAGGAGAATGCAGTAGATTAAAGGTAGCAAGGGTGAATAGCTTCCCATTTTTGTCAAACTTGCCTAACCTTTTATTCACCTGCTGAAGCCATTATTTTATAATAATAAAAAAGAGGAGAAAGAGCCTTGCATGAACTTGGGGAGAAAGGCAGAGAGTGCAAGCTAGGAGCTATTTTCTCAAGAGAGAGAAATGCAGCATTATAGATTAAAGGTGAAAAGACAGCCCTCATTTAAATCAATCCACCTCTCCAAAGCATATTTATTCACAGATTAATTAGAGTTGCAAATGAAAATGATCTGGTTGGTGGGAACATTATTGAGGCCTTTAAAGTGCGGGAGTGAAGATTAAAAGGAAGCACACTTACCCTTTCCTTATGATCTGAAGAGGAGATCAAAAGAGTCGGTGTCAAATTAACAGCCCAGATGATTTCTCTCTTCTTCTAGGCCTCGTTTATTATTTCAGGCTCATGTTGGTACACGCAGGAGGAAGACCTGGTTTCCTGAGCTGCCGGTGCGGGAAGGGTGCGGGGACCCTTTGGACAGTTCGGAGCAGGTGGGGAGGTCTGCGGCTGCCTGGCCAGGGACACGGGGAAGGTGTGTGTGCAGGGGAGCAGAACTTCCAGACCTGGCCTGTCAGATGCCACGGGAGGGAGGAAATGTTCATTTATGTGTTGGGGTGTTGTAGGGAACCGTTCCAGCTGCCAGACTTATCAATTAACCAGCCATGGCTAATTGAACACCCAGCCTCTGCTGAGTCTGGGGGATGGATCTGGGACTTGCTGTTGGATAAGAACCATGATTTTGCTCGGCTTGAAGGGTGGGGAGGCAGACTCAATCCTTGTGAGACCCCACCAGGAGCAGTACAAACACAGCCAAGCAAGGAACGACATTTGAATCCTTTGGGAAGACACCAGCAGAGGCAGCACACCCAGGAAGGAGTGTTCCTTTCCATGGGGTCTGAACAGGCCTGGAGGTGGCAGAGGGAGCCCGGTGCAAGCTTCAGTGTAGCCAGGCTGGAAGCAGAGAGGTGGGATCGTGCAGAGCTGTCAGGGAACATCCCAGCAAGGTCCATCCCACTGAAGCTCCTTTCCCACTGGATCGCAGGAGCTCACTGGGGGAAGATGGTAACCAGCTGTGCCTGGAGGCAAAGATGTCATTGAATCCTAGATTGGTTTGGGTGGGAAGGAACCTTAAAGCCCATCCAGCCCCACCCCCTGCCATGGGCAGGGACACCTTCCACTATCCCAGGGTGCTCCAAGCCCCATCCAACCTGGCCTTGGACACTTCCAGGGATGGAGCAGCCACAGCTTCTCTGGGCACCCTGTGCCAGGGCCTTCCCAAGCCAGGGCCTCCCCACCCTCACAGGGAACAATTCCTTCCCAATATTCCATCTAACCCTGCCCTGTGGCAGTGGGAAGCCATTTCCCCTTGTCCTGGCACTCTAGGGCCTTTAAAATATGAAAAGGGCAAGGAGGGATATTCTGAGAATTTTCCCTAAGCATGGCTCATCTTTTTCTTTCCTGATGTTTGAAGGCTGGAAAAGAAACATCCCAAATAATCCTGTTTTTCTTTATATGGTGACCTTCCCTGTGCAACGACTGCTGCATAAACTGATCCCTCCCAGCACAGAGCAGCTCTGCTCTGGCGCTTTGGATTCATTCCCACCTGCCCAGTGAGGATTACAGCAGTGGCAGTGTAGACAAGCCTCAAAGAGCTGTCTAGCTGCATGGTTTCCAAGAGGTCTCTGACTTTGCAAGCCAGTATTAGAGGTGCTGCAGGTTTGGCAGTAATGCACTCACTGCAGGAATTCATAATTTTTTCTGAGCTCTATCAGAAAGGAGAAATGAGAAAGGGAAAAGCAGCTGAATCCTCTGCTCTCAGCATGGGCACCAGGGAATGGCCCTGGAGCACTGGTGGAAGGAGGAGAAGCAGCAGCCTGAGGTATTTACTGGCTCTTTCTGCAGCCAGACAAAAGCTCTCATAAAGGACACCAGCTTGGGAGCTTCCCGGTGCTCAGCGCCTGCTCCAAGGGCTGATTGTGGCTCCAGAGGAGCTGGAAGGGCACAGAGAGGGAGAGGCAGCCCAGCAGGCTCAGCTGAGCCATGGTGTTGTGTCCAGGTGGACCTGCTATGGCTCCCAAAGGGTTAAGTCCATCCCAAACCGGGGACAAGAGAAGCCCTGGCTGGTGTCCTGGTGCTGCCTGCAAGGACTGACAGCTGTATCAGCAGGGCTGGAGAATTCCAGTGCATCCAGGTTCCCAGTCTGCATCAGGAGGAATGAGCTGTCCCTGTGCTCCAGCAGGAGGAGGGGCGGCTCTCCTGACGCCATCCCTGAAAGGTCTGAAATGCGCCCATCTTCCGTCTCTCCCTGATCCCAGTGCTTGGCTCTGTGCACAGGGGTGCCGTGCCCGAACTCCTGGAATGCGGTGCTTTTCCTGAAGTCTGAGCTGGGAGGTGTGAGCTGGGTGCCAATGGCTGGGTGGAATTGATGCCTTACGTTTTAACTCTTACATTTTTCGAATCCTGTATTGCCTAATGTGTAACTCTGAAGTTTCTTGTAGCCTGCTGACTTCAGCTCTCTGGTCATAACAAAACCTCTCTGGGGCTGCTCTCCAAGGACACCCAGGCTGTCCAGGCCTGAATATCTGTAAACCAACATCTTGGAAGGGGGGTGAGCTGAGGGGAAATTACATCATTAGCTGAAGTTTTAATTGGCAAATTTATGCTGATATGCAAATGGACCAAACCTATAAAGGCGTGGGGAACTCGTGACTTGGGGTCCAGCTTGGGGTCCAACTTGGAGCCCTTGGCTTCACAGGGTGCACCTTTGAAGGCCTTTCAAATAAATACCGACCTTCATTCCCTTAATTCCTGTCTAGTCTCTGTTTCTAGGGAGCCTCTCAAGGCATCAGAATGTTTGGAAGTGGCTGGCTCCGTGGAGCCATGCACACTGCTCCCGCCAGGCACACTTCCTAGGAGACAGCCGACATGGGATGAGGGATTGTTCCACCTAATTCTGCATCCCCACACAGCCCTGTTAATTTAATGGGTTACCCCTAGGGGATTTGGCATTCCGTGTGTGCTCAGATTTTCCTTGCAATTGAGTTCTTCCTCCATCAGACACCCAAATTCTCCCACTCTCCCTGTGAGGGACAACACAAATCTGGTGGAGGGGGAGGAGGATTGGCTCTAGTTCTTATTTAACCATTTGCTTTGGGTTTGTTTTTGGTTTTTTTTTTTTTGGTTTGGTTTTTTTTTTTTTTTTTTTTTGTTGTTTGGTTGGTTTTTTTGGTTGGGTTTTTTTAATCCCTGCCCTCTCCACATTCCCTGTTTCTCCACAGTCTCTGCCTCCTGTTTGCCATGCCAAACTACAAATCCAAGCTGGAGGTGCTCAGGCATCGGGGTCTGTGCATGTTTTGGGAACTGTGCTCTATCCATGCCAAAACCTTGGCATTCCAAGTCTGAGAGAGGATTGGAGACACCCATTCCAACAATGTGGGCTCCCAGGGATCCCAGCCAGGATCCCTCCTCTGCCACAAGGGGAACAGAACCACAAGCACCAGAAGAAGCATTTTCCCAGTGGGTCCAGCTCCTTCCTGAGCTCTTTTGTGTGCTCAGATAAGCTCAGCCAGGAAGATTTCCATGGTACAGTCAGCTCTGGCTTGCATTGGTGACTTGGGAATTGCTCTGCATGGGCTGCAATGGCATTTCCAGTTTAAAACATCCCCTTGAAGCCGAGTTTGCGTTTGGGTGTTGGATGCAAATGAGAACCTAATCAGGTTTCTTTTCCTGTAAACATTTTGTTTCTGCTTGGAGGAAGCAAAGCACCTGTGTGTGGTTTGTGCTGAGTTTTCTGCTCTTATTTGGGTTTGGATTTCGACCTGCCCATGTAGGACAAACGTTTTGCATCCACAAGATTTAAATGAGCTGGGAGACTTGTTCCCCTCCCAGCCCTGCTGACAGGTTCCAGGCTGTTTGCAGAGGCTTTCCTGAATTGATGATTTCTAGGTCAAGGAGAGTGTTACGTTTTTTTGACCGTTTGTCTTGTGCTAATCGCTGTCAGCCCCGAGATTTATACATGGATAGTGACAGCAGATGGGGTCACTTTTATTAGGAATTCACACACCAGGCAGGGAAAGGGAAAGGGAAAGGCACAAGGGCCTTTGCCAGGTAGGCTGTGGGTACTCAGGGACTCTTGCACTGAGCATATTTCTGGTTTTAACAAAGCTTCAGCTTGTGGATTTTAATTATTTCTTCTAATAAATGCATTTACATACTTTTTTTTCTTTTTTTTTTTTTTAATAGCTTTTATGGGAAATTATCCCATTATTGCCCAACATCCACACCTCCTGTGTCTGCCTGAGTGGATGACCCCGAGTAGATTCATCCTGCACTATGAATTGTGTTCAATTGTGCACTCATATTCCAAATATACCATTGCTTCTTGCAATACACACTTCCAGAACCCAATATCTATTTACATCCTGTGGTTTTTTTTCTGGTGGAAGGAAAATTTGCAAATCTAGAGTTGCCAAGAATTCCAGAATAAATCACTGTGCCCAACTGGCATCTTGTGCTGGGCTGGAGGTGGTGCACCCCCTGGCAGTGTCTAACCCAGTGTGCAGGTGGCTGTAAAATTTCAATTCCTAGGTAATCCAACACCCTAATTTTTATTTTTTTCAGGACAATATAAATCACATCGTGTTTTTCTGTGTGGTGAATGTGATCATTCCAAGGAGCAGGTCCACAGAGGCTGAGGAGCTGAGGAAGGGCCTGGAGCATCTCGGTGCCCAGGACAGGCTGAGGGAGCTGGGGCTGCTCAGCCTCGAGAGGAGCCCCAGCTGAGAGGGGCCCTCAGCCCTGGCTGTCCCTGGCTGCAGGGAGGGCTCAGGGCAGGGCCCGGGCTCTGCTCCGGGGCCCAGCAGTGGCACCAGAGCCACGGGCAGGGCCTGAGCCCAGGGAGTTCCACCTGGACATGAGGAAGAACTGTCCTGGGCAGTGACCGAGCCCTGAACAGACCCCAGAGGGGCTGTGGAGACTCCTCACTGCAGATATTCCAGACCTGTCTGGACACAATCTGTGCCCTGTGCTCTGGGATGGCCCTGCTGGAGCAGGGAGGTGGCACCAGGTGACCACTGTGGTCCCTTCCAGCCTCACCCACTCTGGGATCTGGGATATTGCATTTCATCCCCTCTGTTCACAGGAATTCTAAACTTCCCATTTCCAGGCCTTCTCTGAGTTTAGATCTCTTCCCTCCCCATCCAGATTTGTTCTCACCCATTTTCCTCATCTGATCTTTACTTGATCCATCACATCCTCAGGGCTCAAATCATGATCCACTCCTTTTCTTTCTCTCCCATTTTTCCATACAGGCCTGGGAGCACTGCAACACCTTTGCAAGTCCTTTCTTTAAGATGGCCTGAGCAAATCAACTTTAACCAAAGAACTGTGGTTCGGGACAACTTCCAAATGGTTTTTGGAGCAGCACATTGTGATTTTGAGCCCTGCAGCCACACAAAAATGTGTGATGTGGGACTATAAGGTTGTATTCTTATATTTTCCAAAAGAAACGCCCATGCTGTGCATCAGCCTCTGGTTTTGGGGATGTGCCTTGGTGCAAGAGGTGGAATGTGTTGGGACAGGGTTCACTGGAGGGGTTAAATCAGCTCAGTCACTCTGTCAGCCAGTGGGTGGATTTATCATCATGTTACCCAAGAATGGATTGGGTGAACCCACAAACCAGCCCCCAGCTGCCATCGTTATCCCTGGGACACCTGGGAAACACCCCATCCCCGTCTGCTGGGTTGGGGATGGATGTGAGACAAGGAGAGGAGTGAGCCTCCCCTCAGCCCACTTGGAGCCATGGGAAAGGGGATGAAACAGCCCAGAACAAACATTTGGTGAACAGGTATTAAAAAAAAAAAAACAAACAGGGAAAAAAATCCATTTGGAAGCTGGTGAGGCCTGGAGTGATGCAGAGCTGTGGTTAATGGCCACTCCCCGAGGTTTCCCCTCCCACGGAGCACAATTGATTGCAGCGAGATTACGATGCCATTAAAATTCACTCTGCCCATAAACCAACGCCGGGCAAAATGCTGACGTTTATAGCAGCTCCTACAAGAGACATATTTCAGGGCAAAGTGAGTCCTAATGCAAGAACTTTATTTAGGTAAAACAACATCCAGGGAAGGGGGGGGAGAGGAGGAGGAGAGGTGGTGGCGATTGCAGAGAATTTTATTTCTTTCAACTAATGGGTATAGGGATGCTAAATTTAAAAGACATTTTTAATAAATCTATTGGCCTTTGACAAAATCAATCCAAACCCCATAAACCAAGAAGTCACCCACTTGGTATTAATGAGGCTACATTTGCATTTATTTTTCCTTTACACTAGACAAACCATTAATTTCGTGTTTATGCTTCCTTTGAAGTCTGAATGCTTGGAGATAGATGGCCACATCAAGTCTCCTGCTGCTACATTAATATTTTGCTATAAATGATAAATTTGACCATTTTCTACAACACCCCTTTTTTCTTTAAGAAAGCTGAGAAAATGCGAGCAATAAGTCTTAAGCCCCTGAAAGCTTCGCTGTTTTTTTAAATACTCTGCAGTCATTGATTATTAAAGCAGTCATAGCTTTAACTTGGGCTTGCATTTGATAGCACCCAGCATTCTGCTGCTGTAAATTGAGAGATGTTCATTAACCAATCAGGGTCTCCTTTTTTCGCAAATCATCTTTCATTTGACCCATGGAAAAACTGGACACGGCCAAGTCACCACTGCCTCACCCCCTCCCTGACCTCTGAAGGCCCCTCCTCATGTCTCTGGGTTGCTTCCATGCAAGTTAAGTACATCCTTGTGCTCCAGCAGGACATCCAAGGTGCCTTTTCCCAGTTTTGCAGTAATTTACTTTTTTTTTTTTTGGCAGTTATTTTTCTTTCAAGATGCTCTATTACCCATACAGGATACCAGGAGCCTCCCAAAAAAACCCCAGCTCCTAGAAACAAAGGGAAAGGCCTTCTGAAAAACTTCCAGCAGCCCAGGATGATGGGCAGGGAGGAGATTAAACTCCTGCAAGGACTCTTGGAAATGTCTGTAATTTTCCAGAGCCTGGACTCTTCTCCCAGATCCCAGTCCCAGATCTAGAAAAGGGCATGAGTTTGGTGATGCTCCACGTGCCCCTGCCTGATGTGGGTCTCAGGACAGGTTTCATGAGCTCAGTGTGAGGACTAAACCTCTCCCAGGCAGAGTGGGATGGCTGATACCCAAGAGAATAACTGCAGCCAGTGCAGGGAGTTGTGTGGCAGCAGGGAAAGCTTGGGAATCCCAAAAACATTCCAGGCCCATGCTCCTCCTGAGGAGCACAAAGTGACAGGCAGAGGTTAGATCCCAGATTCCCTAGAATCCCTAAGGATTCCTGGGCTGGTGTTCATGTCTCGGGGATGTTGCTGGGCACAGTTACCTGGGCGGGGGCACTGTGGGGGATAAACCCACTTAGGTAGGATTTGGGAAGGGGTGTCCAGCCCTCATCCTCCCAGCAGGTCAGGCCTTCTCCTGAGGGACTCCTGGGAACTACCCCAGGTATTTCTCACGGACTCAGCACCTTGCAGAACATCAGGATCCTGCCTGGACAGCCGTTGCATGGAATCCCAGAATCATGGAATGGTTTGGGTGGGAAGGGACCTTAAAGCCTATCCAGTCCTACCCCTGCTGTGGGCAGGGACACCTTCCACTGTCCCAGGTTGCTCCAAGTCCTGTCCAGCCTGCCCTGGGACACTTCCAGGGATCCAGGGGCAGCCTTGCACATGTACTCCAGCAAGGATTTCTGTGCTATCAGACCCTCAGCTGCCAGGAGAGATTTTGTGGTCTGTGTTTCTTGATTTAGATGCCTAAGTTCTTCCTTCTTCACTGCCGTTATCCGCAGTGGGGAGGTGGGATGGGAGAGGCAGATGCAGTGGGGCATCTCTGGGGTCCCAGCTGAGGCTGCAGCCAGCCCCAGTGTGAGCTGTGTGTCTGCAGCAAGTTGGCTTCTGGTTCCCTTCCGAATTCCTCTGACAGCGCATCCCTGATCCACGCCCTGCTGCCGTGGGACGCAAACGTGCAGGGACGTCCAGTGCTCGGCAGTGAGACTGGGGATTAAGGGCTCCTTCAGCTTCAGCCTCTTCCCCTTCCCACTAAATCTTTTATCTGGTGTCTGCCAGGTCTCCCAGCAGCTTTAGTGGTGGAGGAGCCGAGCTGTGTTTTCCCCATCTCCCGAATCCGAGCCGCTCTCTGCACACGCTCCCTAAACAAGGAGCAGGGCCCTGAGCATGAATTAGCAGATTAAACATCACTTTTTTGTGGATCGGTTTATTTTATTATTTTTTATGAAGCATCTTTTATAGCTATGCTGGGGTTAGATTTCATCTAACCCTTGTTTATTTTCTTTGCCAGCTGGAGTTTATGGAGGAGGGAAGGGATGTTATATCAATAGGGGAGTGGCTATTGACACTTGCTGCTATGAAGTGCCTTTATGTGCTTTCAAACGGCAGGATTATGCTCCCAATGGCTCCGTGCCGGAATTGTCTCCTGCTCCATTAACAGCTGAGAGATGGAGGCGTGAACTGATCGTGGGGGTCTGACACGAAGGAGGGCTGGATATCGAACGGGTGAGTTGCACCCATTCCAGCTCTTTTCCTTCTTTTTTTTTTAATGAAGAAGAATTCCTGCACTGAAATTCAGCCTGCTGGGATCCACACCTCCCTTCCAGCAAACCCTTGTGCAGTGCCAGTCCAGTGCACCCCTTGCTAAGAATTCCTGAGGGTGGTGACAAAACCTTGAGGCCTGGTTTTTTAGCGGTTCTAATTCCTCCTCATTCTCATTCAGCTATTTTGCATTCAGCTCCCGCTGTCTGGACTTGGAAGGTTTCAATGTCCAAGCTTCACACCAAACCAGTTTAATGAGAAACACACTTAAAACAGCAATAACACCTGGGTGCAGGTCATGGAAGGATGGGGTGTTTCAGGAAGAACATGGATCTCAGCAGGGCCGTGTTTGAGTCTCGCAGTTTGGGCAGAAGCGCTGCTGAACAGTCCTACGGCAGGGTTTGTGCCCATGGATCTCTCCCAGCATCCAAGATTTGAAGCTCGCTGTTCAGCCCTGCTCCAGCTGGTTTTGCCTGCTGTCCTGCCAGCCGCTCACACTCTGCAGGCAGTGGATGTCCTCTGGACATATCCATGGGCTTTTCCTTTGCCCAGCAAGTCTGAACATGCTAAAGATCAAGTGCATGTGGTTGGCACCTCCCGCCAATAACTAGAAATGAAAGCAAGCATGAAATAAATGTCTGGGTTATTCTCATGAAAATTTGAGACTCAAACAGGGATTTCAGAAGCCAGGCTTCTGCCTTTCATTTCAGATTTTGGCCTCTTTTTGCCTTTGAAAAAAGGAAAATGTAAGTGTAGTGTCTGGGAGCTGGGAACCTCTCCTGCCCCAGGCTCCTCAGTGTCATTGATGTCTCTTCTCATGCCACAGGAATACCAGTGCTGGAAGAAGGCTGAATCTGGTGGAGAGTCTGGATCACTGGGGATCCTCCCCACCCCTTCCACACTCTGGGAAGGGAGGTTAACTGAGGAGAAAATGTTTCCCTGTATCCCTCAGAAATCTGCCTTTGAACAGAGCTGGGTTTGCAGCCACAAACCAAAGGAAACCTCCCAAGCCGCAAGAACAAATGGAATAATAAAGCCCAGATAATTTGAATGGGGGTGGTTATTAAGGGTTTTGCTGCTCCTTGGACCTGTTAATTTGTCCTGCCCAGGGGCAGTGCATCCTGCTTGGAATAATCAACTTTGGATCATTCGTTTTCCCCTCTAGCCATCTGCTCCGGCTCCGGTTTCTGTTGTTCGTGAAAGAATTAAGTCACCAGCATCATCCCAGATTGTCCCAGCTTGGATTCTCTGCCAGAGCTGGAGCTGGGCTGCTCAGAGGAGCAGTGTGGTGGCCCCTGTCAGTCGTGATTCTGCTTGTGGAGAGAAATGGAGCAGAACCTCATCCCTACAGAGACCGGAGAATTCCAGAATGGTTTGGGTTGGAAGGGACCCTCAAGGTCACATCATTCCACCCCTCTGCCATGGACAGGGACACCTTCTGGCAGAACAGGCTGCTCGGATCTTCACGGAGATGATCCATGACCTGCAGGATGAGGCACTGGCAGATCACACTGCTCCAGATATTTCCATGGAGTGGCACCATCAATTATTTCCCTTGTCATTACATGATTCACTGTCAGACCTCAGGATCTGGATTTTAGCTGCCCCACTGGTCAGAGTCATCATTCCCTAATTCCTTGACAGATCAGGAGCAGTTTTCCTTATTCCCATTGCCACTTGGAGCCAGCACCTTCTCAGCCAGGGAATCCTGGGAATGGGGGAGCTATGACGTGACCCAGAAGGACACAATGTCTTCGCCCTGCTCCCACTGCAGATGGCACAGGGAAGGGAAGATCCCAGAGATCCCGTGTGCTGCAGGCTTGCTTTGCTCAGGGTTGGAGCCTTGCCCAAGAAAAGCCACCTGAGGACTCTGGTGCCACAAACCTTTCTCAGCTCCTCATGGAAACGGCAACCTGGACTTCCTTCCTCGATCCCAGACAGATCCCATGGAGTCCCAGGGGTGGGTGAGCCAGAGCCACAGGGTCCTGCAGCTCTTCCTGCTGGAGGGGAAGTGAGCTCTGATGGGTTCTGCCCATCCTTTCAAACCAGAGCCAGAGAGATGGGAAGGGAGGGAAAGGGGGGAAAAGGGAGGAAGGGGACACAAAGGCTGATGCTTTGCTAGAAAGGGAACACAGCACTCCCCAGTCTAATATCTGCCCTTTATTCTGCATTACAATATCTGCAGACTTCCAGACTGGACACGACACCGGAATCAAGGCTGAAATTACTTTTCAGCCATTCATTCATAACTGTTGTGGTTTTTTTTAAAAAAAAAAAAAAAAAAAAAGAGGAGAAGGAAAAAAGAGGGAGAGAGAAGGTGGGGGAAACAAAAGTAAATACAAAAAGAGAAATGTTAACACGTGTGGCACAGAATGTGTATGGCAGACAAAGCTCTTCTTGTTCTGCCACAAAGGCTTTGAAAAGCAGGTGTCATAGCAGCTGTACAAGGTTAAAGCATAGGGACCATTATGTACAAAATGAGGGAGTCTTTATCCACAGTCTGCTTCAGCTCTTAAGAATGTGCTTCCTATTGTGCCAGTGTTTGCTGGAAGGACTCCATCTACACAATGGAGAAATTTTTCATTCTCACCTTCCCCCCAACCTCCGTTCCACCATCCAAATCTACAGTTATGGATATAATACAGACCTCTGGCATTCAAGGTCCTCATTGCCCCACACTTCTGAAACAAAAGCTATTGTGCTGCACCATGAAAGGCGCCTGCAGCAGAATAAAGCCCTTCAGCAGAGGACCCTGAGAGAGTATTTGTGAGGCTCTCTCCGAAGTTAAAATCCTGGTGAAAACAAAACACTTCCAATTAAAAAACGTCCCCTCACTTTGTTTTGTGTGGTTCATTTCCTTTTCTCCCTCTCCCCCTCTCAGAGGTGTTCAGAGAGATGCTCGTACAAAAAGGCAAGTGACCTGTCCTTGTTTTCGTTCCAGAGGGAAAGATGGAAAAGCAGGAGTGCACGGCTTGGGAGACAAGCAGCATTATTAAAAGAAAGAAGTTGGAAAGCAGGCCAGGAAGCATCTTCTTCCCAGTGGGAAGTGGGATGGGCTGATGTGCTCTGAAACGCGCGGTGTGAGCTCAGCAATGACACGCATTTTTGGGTATCAACAAGGGGGTAACAGAACTATCCCATTCCCAGCTTTCCCATGTCCTTCCCCACATCACATCCAGCATGCCTCAGGTGTCTCCTGAGGCAGCAGGACAGATGGTCCCCACATTAACTGTCTTGTCCCCTGGGCTTGTCACAGGCACGGAGCTGGCTCCTGTTGCCCGTCCCCAACCCAGACCAACCATGCCAAAAACGAACACTCAACCAAACCCTGAAGCCACCAGAGATCAGTGAGCACTTTGCTGCCACCCCCAGGAGATGCTACTGGGATAAACACAACTCCTTATTCCAGAAATATTCACAGAATCCCAGGATGGGTTAAGCTGGAAGGGTGGTCACCAGGTGCCACCTCCCTGCTCCAGCAGGGCCATCCCAGAGCACAGGGCACAGACTGTGTCCAGACAGGTCTGGAATATCTGCAGTGAGGAGTCTCCACAGCCTCTCTGGGGTCTGTTCAGGGCTCAGTCACTGCCCAGGAAAGTTCTTCCTTGTGTCCAGGTGGAATTTCCCAGGCATCAGTTTCCCATTGCCTCCTCTGCCTGGGCACTGAGAAGCTTGTACAGATTTCCCCTCTTGGCCCTTCTTTCCATGGGATGCATTCCCACGTTTGTGGTGTGGTCCTTACTGGCTTGCACACCCTTCCTGGGCTCTGGAAGCATCGGGGTGTGGCTGAGGAGGCAGCACGGGGCTGGAATCTGCTGAGTGTGACTGAAAGGAGGGGGACACCCGAGGAATATTGAGCTGGCAGGGCGTCGATGTCCCCAGGGTGGTGATTGAGCTCTGCAGAGGGTACAGTAAGGTGCGAGAGGTGGAAACCCCTGGGTGAAAAGGGGGCGTGTGCAAGGGTGGTTGTGTTAGGCACCCAAGACCTGCGCCTCAGATTTCCCACATTTATTAGTATCTTTGGGATTGGAGAGAGCAGAACAGGGAAGGCAGAGACAGTTTGAGCTTGATTTGTCTGCAGCTGGCTATTTTCCTTATGAATTTTGTGTTTAGTGAGTGTCTGGCAGGGTGTGGAGCCAGGCAAGGCAATCTTTGGCTCAGCAGCTCCTGCAGCCCACGGCCAGCACAGGGTAAATAATGTCCCTTGGAGAGCACTGCCTGGTCTGGGACACCACCCCCAGCCAGGCTGTGCATCCAGGGTGCAGAGTGGGACCTGCACTGATAAGGACCAGCCCCAGGACCCCTTGCACTCCAGCAGGTGACGAAGGCTGGAGTTCTCCTTCCATCCCCGCGCGCTTGGGTGGGAGCTCAGGCACCAGCTGGGAGTCCCCACGTAAGGATCCCCCTCTCCAGTGTCCTCCATTCCCTGATGGCCTCCCCTGCAGCAGGAATCTCTTTTCCATCAGCACCTGTCCAGCGCTGCCTGGGACATGTGTGACCAGGTGCTGGTGTGACACACCGGTGGTTGAGCTCTGTGCATGCACAGCCTTGGTGACATCTGCCTGGGTGTGATTCAGGTTACAAATGCCAGGAGCTAAGAGCAGGGAGCAGGATGGAAAACCAGGGAGGGTGTGTGGAGGTTGGTCTTCCATAACCAGGATGGTCACAGAATCCCAGAATAGTTTGGGTGGGAAGGGACCTTAAAGCCCATCCAGTGCCACCCCCTGCCATGGGCAGGGACACCTTCCACTATCCCAGGCTGCTCCAAGCCCGTTCAGCCTGGCCTTGGACACTTCCAGGGATCCAGGGGCAGCCACAGCTTCTCTGGACAACCTGTGCCAGGGCCTCACTGCCCTCACAGGGAGGAATTCCTTCCTAGAAACTTATCAGCTTCTCTTGACACTTTGCCGTCAGATGAGTTATAAAACTCTCTGAGGAACCTTGTTCCCAAATTGTGAGAAGCATTTGAGCCTCTCTCTGCATGCTCCCAAATGTGTTTTATTTTATTTATGTTGTATTTTAATCACCTAGGTGTTTTTCAAATACTGCTTTTAGGGAGCTGTTACTCTCACTGTCCCTTTCTCAGGTCTGTTCCCAGCTGAATTTTCCTCTGGGGCACTGGTGTCACCCCACCCTTTCCACTGCAGTGACAGTGCCACTGTGATCCTGGAGGAGTTAATCCCAGCTGGCAGCTGGACCATTTCCACCAGCCCAAGAGTGAATTAATGCCAGGCATGGGGCAAGGGTGGACATGATGGCTTGGCCTCTGGACATGGAGGCCTTTTGAGTATGAAACCCAACACTTGGGGCTGCCGAGGCAGAGGGACAACTGCACTGCCAGTTCCTTCTTTGTGACACAACCATCCCCCTTTCCAGGCATGCAAATGTCCTCTGAGATGAAGACCCAGTGGAAAATAGCCCACAGTTCTTCTGCAGAACATTTCTTCTGCCTCTTGGCACTATCACCTTCCTCAGAGGAGACTTGGATTCACAGTTCTTGTGTGCTTTGCAGGCAGAGGGAGAAATGGAGCTGGGAAAGCAGCTGATGTCAAGAAATGAGCTAATGAAGGGAGATCACAAAGTGTGCAACCCCAGACGCTTCTATCTTTCTCTCCAGTTACCTTGGTAACTGGGTAGTGATATGATGTTGCTTGGTTTTGTATCCTGTGAGTAAAAGAAGCTCAAAGTACCCACCACTGGCAAAAATATTGGGAAGATATCACATTCATCTACAAAACAACAATTAAGTTGTGGCCTTGCTAGATGCTGTATCGAAGGGGGGATGCATCTCCCCCAAAGCCTGGATGAAATGACTTCTATTTTCCTACGAGCCAGCAATTTAGTGCAGCTTTTGATGGGATTTCTCAGGGCCAAATCAAAGGGATCACCCCAGGACGGCTCTTTTCAGGGACATGGCTCACCAAGGCTCTACATCCTTTCCTCTGTAGACCTTTCTGCTGATGATAATGTTGGTTAGAGGCAGATATGGACTCCTGGTGAACAGGAACAGGCTTAGACCGCGTGTGATGGACTTTCTTAAGGGGGAGGTGGAAAACCCAGCAGCTCCCAGGGGTGTGGAGACCCCTCTGACATGAGAAATGACATTTGGTGTCAATAGAGGGCCTGGGCAGGGGTGCATCCAGTGACCTCTGTGGGCAAGGGGCTGTTATGGACTCACTGGAGCTGCCAGGAGTTCCTTCTTCCCCTCAGCTCTCAAATATCGAGGCATTTCTTCTCCCCAGGGGGTTCAGCAATGCTGCTGCACCCCAGTAACCTTCCCCAGTGCTCCTCCAGCCCTACTCAGCCCCACAGGGTGGGAGAGTTTGGAATGGTCAGAATGGAAATGGACTTTTTCCCAGCCACTCTACCTGACCAGCCAGCAGCTCTTGCTCCTGTATTCCCCTTTTCCAGCCCCCTTTGTGCCCCCTGGCCCTGAGGTCTGGGGCAATGGTGTCACCCAGGTGTCTCCAGGGCACGATGCTGTCACACAGTCTGGAGAAATCCATGCTCTGCTTCCCGCTGCTGTAGTCTGCCTGGTCCAAGCGTTTCCTTGGTCTCTTTGCAAAACCTGCAGTGAATTATTGAAATGAAATCCTCCCTCTAAGTCAAGGGCTCGAGCAGGAAAAGGAGGTGAGAAAAACAGTTCAAAGGGGAAAAGTCCACCCAGAAGGGGAGGAAATGGCACTCCTCAGCTGAGGGGGAAAAATGCCCAAATAACTTATTTAATTCTGAATATCATCTCTTTTCCAGCCTCTGCACTTGCAGGCATTGAAATGGGAAGGGAAGAGTTAGGCTGGGAGTCTTGTCAGCTCTGGGTGTAAAATCTGGATAGCCAGAATTTTCCAGGTAAAACCAGAGCCTCTGGGGAAAATGGGAATGGTGTCTTTGCACCAGTCTTTTTTGCCATTCCCACTCTTACTTGAGCAGTTCTACAAAGCCCTGGGAGTGGGACCTGGAGATTTGGATACTCAGAGCCAGAGGGAAGTGGTTGGTTTTAAGAGAGGATGTCTTGGAGAAGGGCAGGGCTGGACACAGACAGCTGTCTCCTTCTGCCTCTGGGTGAAGCATTGGAGGCCCCAGTGGGGCTGGTGAAGGCCTATAACCAAAAATTCCAAACCTGGCTTCAGGAAAAGCACATGGCTTGCTTTTGGCAATGCTGCAAAGAAGTTAAATTTGATTAAAAAACCCAAATAAATCACATTTCTGTCTGGGTATTAGTTTAGAGACCGATCATGGTTTTAAACAGGCAGAGAACAGGGTGAGATTTGACTTCAGGAAATTCTTCCCTGTGAGCGTGGGGAGGCCCTGGCACAGGTTGCCCAGAGAAGCTGTGGCTGCCCCTGGATCCCTGGAAGTGTCCAAGGCCATGTTGGACGGGGCTTGGAGCAGCCTGGGATAGTGGAAGGTGTCCTTGCCCATGACAGGGGGTGGGATGGGATGGGCTTTAAGGTCCCTTCCAACCCAAACTAATCTGGGATTCCATGATCATGGGATATCCATGTGCACACTTTGTCTTGTTTCTTTTTCCAAACACTGACAGTTATCAAGGAAAAACATGGAAATTTAAAAAAACATAGAACAATTATAGTGCTGTGGTTACCAACCTTATTTGCCTGTACAAATCCCTAATATTTGCCTTTTAAAGGCAAGACTGAATTGTCATTACAGCGAGAACAGGCAGAGACGCAGGGCAGAGGCAGCAGCAGCGATTTGAAGTCTGTGCAATCCCTGCGCTCTTCGCACAGCCCCAGCGGCTCCTGTGTGGTGAAGCACACGGAAAATGCAGATCAGACATGGATGGAGTGGTCCAGAGCTGGTCACTGCCACGGCTGGAGGGTGTTTTCCTTTCCCAGCGCCTGGCTGTGCGTTCAGGGCTGCCCAGCCCACGGCCACTGGCGACAGCTCAGCCTGACAAGTCAATAAAAAGGAGGGAAGAGGGAGAAGAGCACCAACGCACCTGAAATGGGCTGGAAAGGCTGGAAAGCCTAAGTGCGTAAAGCTTGGCTAAGCCGAGTTTGGGGGGAGGGAGCAGTGATGAGGAGGAGGAGGAGGAAGGTGGGCTAACAGCGTTTTCAAAAAATATATTTATTTTTTAATCAGTGCTCAGTGGTTGTGCAGCGTCTCAGAAGAAGCAGCAGAGTTCTCCCACCAATTAACCCCAGCCCTGCGCTGTGCCCTCAGGGGTGCCCGGCCGTGTGGGCACCGCCGCCCCTTATCTTTGTGCCATCTCCTCCAAACGCCAAAGCAGGGCTCTGGCTGTAAAACCGCAGAATTTTCCTCCAGACAATGAAATGATTCAATTTACTGCCTGTAATAAGAGCAAGTCCATCAGGCGGGCTGAGAGCTCGGGCTGGCGCTGCATCGCTGAGTTTCTGCTGCCATCCTGTGGCTGCCGGCGCTCTTATTTTTTGCCTGGGAGATCTTTGGTTTGAGGAAGGTGGGAACAGGTCACAGGATCATGGAATGTCCTGAGCGGGAAGGCACCCAAAAAGGCCACGTGTCCCTCGTGTCCCCCTGGCCCGCCCTTAGGGCTGGGGCTGCTGCTGGCTCCTCCCTGCCGTGTGAGCCCAAACGCTTCTTTTACCCTGCCAACCTGATGGTTTTGCCAAAATCTTTTGTTGGGGAAGTTCCCCGTGAGTTTGAATCTGCAGGGTTAATCTGTGGTCTCTTCTCCTCTGTAAAAAGTCCTTTTTTTCCACCTTGGCTTGGTGCT
>VZRO01004825.1:110319-145319 GCA_013397915.1 Daphoenositta chrysoptera | reverse complement strand
TTGTGAAGGTGGTGAGGAGACGTGTTAGAGGGAGAGTGGACCCTGCAGGTGGGAAGGGACTGAGGGCTCCAGGCAGCACCCTGGGAGGGGTTCCCTTCCCACGGGCAGCAGCAAGGCTAAAACGACGCTAAATCGCTTAAATCCCAGAGAAGAGCACAAACTCTACTTTTTAACAGGTGTTACTTCCCACTTAAGCAGTCACAGCACCGGTGGTGGGCAGTGGGCACAGCTGGAGGGACTTGGAGCAACTTGCAGTGTCATTGCTTAGAAAAACATCCAGGGAAGGCTTTGTCCTTGCCATACCCCTGTCGTGTGAGGTAACTGAGATGAGTCACACGAGTCACATCAAGCCGGTAAGTTTAGGTGGTTGAAGGAGTTCAGTCCTTGGCTATTTTCACTGTGAGATCCTCCCAACAGAGAAAACTGTCCTTTTTGTTAAGGTTAGGAACTTTTTGGTTGGGAATGCTGCTGCTCACACACCAAGACCCTACTCTTCTCGCTGCTGTACACTGGCACATTTCAAAATAAACGGGTGATCATTTCTACAAAATCTGTCCCTTTGCAGGTATCTGGCACTTCCCACCCAGGGATTGATGTGTACCAAGTGGAGACGCAGTTTCCAGGCCTTACAAGCTGATCAAATGCAAGGTGAATTCATCCTTTGAGTTAATGTACTGAACACAGTTCTTGGCTGCCATGAGTCTTTTCCGTCTCCAAGCGATCCTGGTGGTGACAAACACAGGGACTGTGTTTGTGCTCTGGACTCAGGCTCTATATTTAGCTACGTGATACCAGGAAAGCTTTCTGTGATTAAGTTCTGTTGACCGATACTGAACGTAATTAACAGCCCCAACATGGAGCGGGTGAGGTGTGGCACCAGCACTGGGTGTCACTGGGCCCAAAAAAATGTCTGGGAGAGAGAGTAGGTTGTGAAAGCAAATGAATCACCAATCCTGTTCTTTTGGAGAAAAAAAGGAAAATGGGGTAGCATTCCGTTTAAACCTGAGGACTGTTTGGAGTTGTCTTTTTTCCTGGTTGGTGTTTAATTTTGGGCATTAATTTCATGAACGATGTGTAGCAAACTTTGGTGTTAGACACAGCATTTTCAGAATTGATAACTCAGGTTCTGGAACAAATAATTCTAAGTGGGAGTGATGCCTCCCTCGGAGCTTCATGCGTAGAGCTGCTCTGCTTTGGACATAGGAACAGACTGGGTGACTTCCCGTGATTCTTTTCTTGGTTCTCTCAGAAAGGTGCAGGACAAAAATAATCTCTGGGAGATTTTCCTCCCACAGCATGTTGAATCTTCCTCTGAAGCAGCTTCACAGGGAAGTCCTCAAGGCATTGAGGCCAAGCATCTGGGAGAGACTCCAGGGTCCTTGAGCAAGGGTAAATTCTGCCAAGTGACAGAGGTCCACTCCTCCATGCTTCATCCCAACCTTCCGCTTCCACCACCTAAATGTCACCCCACTGAGCTCCACTTCTCCTGAAGGTCCCTCCTTGGCCCCTCCTTGGCCCCTCCATATGCTCTGTGTATCTGGCACTGCCGAAACAGGGCTCCTCATCTCCTCTTCTCCTGCACATTCCCTGTTCCTCTCCAGCCACAAACAGGTTGGCACCTGTGGAAAACTGGGCTAGGAAGAAAGTGGTGAGGGATGGAGCAGAAGGGGCAAACAAGACATTACCCCACAAAGGCATTTTCTGCAATATTTCTCTTAGAGTGCTCTGGTCTTACAGCAGGTCTGCCCTGCCATCTTCCTTTGCCCATGGAAACAAGTCCAAATTCCTACTTGGATGAGGGGTGTAAAACAATAATAAATGAGGATATGCAGTTTTGTCTATGATTTTCTCTTGGTCCTCCCACAAGAAACTGCAGGTTCACACCTTTCACTCTTCAGCAAGTGCTGCCTTTCCTGTGGGCTCCCAGCCCAACCTTCCTGAGGTCTGCCCAAACACCCACTGCTACTACCCACTATTATACATTAACCTCAGCTTAAATGTTTTGGTTGAGCCAGAGGGAGCCATGCTAATAAATCATGGAATCATTTAGGTTGGAAGAGCCCTCTAAGGTCGTCAAGTCCAACTGTTCCCTCAGCACTCCCGGGTCAATCACATCCCCAAGTGCCACATCTACACATCTGTTAAATCCCTCCAGGGATGGGGACTCCACACTTCCCTGGGCAGCCTGCTCCAACACTTGACAACCCATTCCATGAAGGAATTTTTCCTAATACCCAATCTAAACCTCTCCACTTGGCTCAAAAGCATCATCCTTGCCAGGAAAGGATTAGGCTCTCCATAATTTTTATGTTTCATCTGATTTAAGCCCCTCTGTGCTTGGTCTCCTGAAGCGCCCCGGTGTTTCTGTGGAAGCTCTCCAGAGCTGGTCCCGTCTGGCTGTGCCGGCTGCGCCTCTGCCTGGAGGGAGAAGGTAAACAGAGAGTGAGGTGGAACAAATGGCTCTTGGTACTGAGCGAGGAAATTATCTCACCGAAACAGATAAAGGCAAGGGGAGGTTTGCGTGGTGCACCCAGAGCTCTCCTGACTGCTGGTGTGACGTAGGCAGTGCCTCCAGCTAAAAGTCCCCGGTGCCCTGGCTGCCTGCCCCAGACCCAGCTTTTGGAGGCTTGTGCGCGCCCAGGACGTGGCTCCCGCGCGCCTGGCACCATGTCGGTGACAATCTGCCAGTCCATGGGCTTCGTGGTGTCTGCCCTGGGCATTGGAGGCATCATCGCCTCCACGTGCATGGACCAGTGGAGCACCCAGGACCTGTACAACAACCCGGTGACGGCCGTCTTCAACTACCAGGGCCTCTGGCGCACCTGTGTCCGCGAGAGCTCCGGCTTCACCGAATGCCGCGGCTACTTCACCATCCTGGGGCTGCCAGGTAGGGCCTGATGGCGCCAGGGAAGAGGTGGGAGGGTGCGTGACACAACCTCTGAGTGAGCAGTGGGGCGTTTTCAGTGGGCAACCCAAATTTCAGCCAGAAAGGACCTCGGGTACTCACCCTGTTTGAACAATTGGTCCCTTGGAGATACCTCAAGGCAAACCCCCTCCCATGGCCAAGCTCAGGTTCAGCAAAACTCATTACAACTAATCATGCACCGGGTTCCTGAGGTATTGTCCAGGCTGCTCCATGGGGAGGTTCGTCCCCTGTGCCATGGGTGGCTCCGGCTCAGATCCCTGCCCCAGCTGTGTGGCTGTGTGTGGCTTCCCACCAGAAGCCACTAATAGTCTTGTCATTGGAGAAGATCCTTTCCTAAGAGGATATGTCACAGTTCAGCTCACTGTATTTCTATTCGGGCTAACACCACCAGGCTGGATTTCTCCCTAATTCTCCTTTGGTTCCAGTTTTTTCTGCCATGGGAATCATTCCTGTCCCGGTTGTGCCCACAGTATCTCCGGGTGCAAACAATTAGGTTACAACAGGATTATCTGGGGTTTCTTCTTGCCTTAATACAGTGAGAAAAAAGGCACTTAGACTCTTATACCCATCTGGCCTCTGTGCTTTGATACAGCCAGAATGGAGGGAAGAAGCCAATTATATCAGGAAATCACTGCAGAACTTCTGCAAAATGCCATTTCCAAAACACAGAAAGGGGCATTGTGCACAAAAATTGCTTCTCTCAAGAGAAGACACAAATCAAACCAGTCTAACCCAGTGTGGCTGTGGCCTCAGACACCAGCTGGGGAGGTGTTTCATCCCCTGAGCTGTGTTTTTGTGTTGCTCCTCTCTGGATCCTCATTCCCAGCCGGTGTCTGGCATTGACTGTGCTGCGGGTGCCGGGGATGTCGCTGAGCATCGTCCCCTTGCTGGAGCTGTGGCTTGGAAAGTCCTTGCTTGGACTCTTGGGTACAGAGATGCATTTTCCCAGAAGGACATGAGCCTGATCCTGCCTTGGCATCCAGCTGAAGGATGGCATCCAGAGAAGGGTGTTTGTGCAGGGCTGGTATTCACACACTGCTCTCCCAGTCGGCAAAGCTGAGCAGCTTCACCAAGGGAAAACTCAGGGAGAAAAGGGCAGGACAGGTTGGTAAAACTCATGGGGTTAATGGTTGGACTCCATCTTAGAGGTCTTTTCCAACCTTAATGATTCTATAAAGAGATTAAAGTTGCCATGTGAGGAGTAAATTGAGGTGTAAAAACCAAACCCTCCCCACACAGATGCTCCCACAACAAGCTGCAGTTCTTCCAGTTCTTGCAGTTCTTCCTCAGTTCTTCTGCTCAAAAAAATTAAAATTACAAAAATAATTACTCTACTACAGAAGGAGCAACTAACCTTTTCAAGTGTTCAGCTCTGGGAACTGTTCTAATCTTTGAAGAAATCAGAATACTTGAGATTTGGGGGGGGGTTTGTTCTTTCAAAATACCTTTGTCACTGACCTCCGCCCTACAGCAAAAAGCAGAAAACTAGGGATGGGGTTTTTTTTGCAGTTCCAAAACCTCCAGACTGGTGTCTGTCAGGTGGGTTATTAATATTCTAAAATGGGAATGTTGAGGGGATGGATTTCCTGCATTAGCAGGATTTTTCTGCATTTATAGGGGCTGCTGGAGATCGGTGTGTCCATGTCCCTGCCCTTAGCAGGGGGTGGAACAAGATGGTTCTTAAAGTCCCTTCCAACCCAAACCATCCTGGGATTCTGTGTTTCCATGATTCCTCAGCTCCATCCCACAAGCTCTGTGGATCCCTCCGAGCCATGGGCAGACATAAGCATCCCATCCTAAATACTGGGATTTCTGATGAAACCCTCATCTTAGAGTGGAATTCCCACTTGTGTTTGCCAGGTTTATTGCAGTCACCTACAATAAGGGATATAAAATAGCCTAAGGAATAAAGGACAACCATAAAAAATAAAGGTGGTGGATGCCTGAGCCCCCCAAAGTTGCCATCCTCACCCTCAGTGGTGTCAGGGAGCTGGTGTGGGTTCAGTGTGAGGGAATATGAATATTTATGTGCTTTGTCCCAAATAATCCTTTTCGTGACCAGTGCTATCAACACTGCCCTACAAAACGAGGTGGAATTTTTCCCTTTCTTTTTAATGAACTGGGCTTGTTCTTCTGTAGCCACCCCCCTCCCTGCTCCCATTTTTCCCTCCTGTTATAGATTGTCTGACACTTCCAGTCTCTGGAGAAGCCGGGGCAAAGCCTCGTGTCCCTCTGCTGTGCTTTATGGATTGGCTCCGTCTCCCGAATCCAGCTGCTCCTACGGGCACTTCTCCCCACCCACCACCAGCAAAAGTGGTACCCCAATCAGAGGTGGGGGGAAACAATGCTAAAAATCCCAATATTAGTTTGTTCAGGTATTATTTAAGTGCATCATCCCCATGTTTATTTTAAGTGTGCAGCACCTTGATCTTCATGAAACCCCCCTCACGAACTACACCAGAGTTAATGGTTTGTCAGCATTTCCATTATCAACCCCTATTTATTATCCTGACAATGGCAATTTATATTGGGAACAATAGTGCCAGAGTGAATAAAAATAATAGGCAAAGCAGCGAGGTGACCCAAGCACATCGAGGAAGTTTTGGGTTCCAAGGTTTTTTTCACCTCAGTCCCTCACTCCCACAGCAAAGATTAAACTTGTCTTGCCTGTCATCTATCTTCAATTTAGTTGGGAATTTTAATTTCAAATAGATTGAGGAAAAATCAAGATAATAGATGGAAATGAGAAATAACCCAGGCAGTTTATGGCTTTGGCTGCTTAGCTATAAACAGCCTCTCTCTGCTGAAATGTGGCACTGGAGGACTGAACATATTTGTTCTGATTTTGCTTTCTCCTGTTATGTTTTGCTCCTTGCTGTGGCGTGAGATGGTCTGGAGGACGCAGTTGGAAACAAATAAGGGATAAATAGCAGAAGCTGAGCTGGGCAAGGCTGGTGGTTTCACCGTGTGTGGAGATCACGAGGTGCTTTCTGCTCAAAGCAGAATTTTGCAGTTGCTCCCAACTTTGCCAAACTACAATCACACGGGCAGTGATTTTCCTGCTTTCTGTGCTGGTGTCTTTTTTCCACACCTGTTCAGGGAGACTTCTCCAGCAATTTTTCCAAGGACATTTCTCCCTCAGTTCCAAAGCCCTCTTGACCCCTTCAGAAGGGCTGAGATATGTCTCTGCTGTGGACCAAAGGGCTGGTGGCTTGAAATAGGAGAATATTCTTTCTTTTCCAATGGCCAACTTTGACAGTCTGAGAGCAGCCTGTTCAACTTCTCCAGCTGATGAAAAGGCCCATGTTCTTAGAGTGCTCAGAGGGAAAAGAACTCATGGGAATGCAACCACGACTGCCCAGATTTTCCATAAATTTCAGTTTGGCTGGTGCAGGGCAGCACCAGTGCATAGATGTTTCCCAAGGAGAATTAATGTCTAGGAACCATCAGCATTGGCTTCTCTGGATTTTTCCCTTCTATATCGAGGCTCTGACAAGGTTTTCTTTCCATTCATACAACCCATAACCATTTTGTGGCAAAACCATTGCAAATCACCTGATTTTGGAGACAGGGCAGCCACTGGCCAAGGTGACAGTGCCTCTGCTCCCTGGAACTGCTCCCTGGAACTGTTCCATGCCCAAAGTTTGTAAGGATGGGAAGTGCTAATTGCCATTTCATGACCCTCCACTGGTGATGGCCATGGCAAGGCCTCCTTCAAGGTCTGTTTGCTGCTTGAAATCCTTTCACCCAGTCAGGTCAGCTCCAAATTTTGAAACATCTGCAGTCAACTGCTGCAACCTGCTTAAAGCCTTTTGAGGTCAAGTTTTGGGCGCAGAAGGATTTAGGTGGCCCAGGTGGGCTGGAGACTTCATATATCCTACCAGGAGATGTGTGAGGCTCCAATGGGTTTGAAGGCACAGCTAGAGCTGAGAGAGGTGTGGGGATGGGGAAAGGGCCATTGGGAGACCTTGAGAGAGGTCTCAGGGACCCCAGTGACACCCAGGGTGGGAGGAGATGGCAGGGAGCTGGGGGTGTGTGTCACATTTATTGTTTTGTGCCTTTACACCATGAAAGGATGAGAGACAAGAAAAGAAAATCCTAAGGGATCTGGGATGAGGGCCAGAAGAGGAGCAAGGCTGTGGAGGTGTGGGGGTGGGCTAAAGCTCATAGATAGGTAGGCAAGGACAGCCTCACACACCCCAGTTCTGCTGAGGGACCTCGGAGCACCCTCTGGACCTCCCACTGGTGTGGATCTGAGCTGGGATGGGGTCCTTCCACGACCCACTTCCCTTACTGAATTCCAGAAAGGCCATTCAGCCCTTCTCATTGCAGACCACACACTCCTGGAGCCTGAGGTGGTCCCACCTACCGAGGGGCAGGAAGAGAATGGTGGGTTTGCTTAGTCTGGGCCTGAGCAGGCTGGGCTGGTGTGAGCAGCTGGCAGGGTGTGAGCTGTGTTTGCAAATTTCAGAGCAAACATGAGCTGGAGGTGATTTTTGTGGGAGAGGCGGTGATAACATTCAGGAGCTGCCTGGGCCCAGGGACCGGTTTTGAGATAACACAGAGTCAACGCCTGGAGAGATAAAGCAACTATGAGCTGGGATAAAGGGGCACAGGGGAGCGGTCACAAAGCCCCCTTCTTCTCCTCGTTTGGGTAAACCACCGGAGCTGTCCCAATGCTGGGGAGACAGTGGGAGCCCTGTTCTCTGCTCCTCAGTGAGCTGCAGCCTTGCCATTCCCCTTCCTCAGACACAGCTCAGCACTTCCACGTGGATTGGGAAAGCTTCTGGCCAAGCATTCAACCACCGGAGACAATCCACAGATTGCTTGGGGGGAGATTCCCATCCTTCAACCAATCCTGGTTGTGGTCATCTCCATGGGGTGGCTGGAGATGAGCATCAGGTTGTGGTGAAGATGCTCAGACTTGCTCCACAGATTTCCTCTCACCCAACCCCTTCTTGGGTTGTGCTCTGAGCCAACAGTTCAGACAAAACTCCCAGGGGTTCTTCTGTTATCTGGGAAAATGGGATGAATGTATTTTTCTGTATCATGGGCAGCTCAGAAACAACCATTAAAAATAAGCTTAAAATCCAAATATTTGAGAAAGGCTAAGGAAATGTGCTGGAGAAGGAAACAAGTTTGGTGTTTGTCTCCAGAACTCTGCTTCCAGCATCCAGTGAGGAAGGTGTGGAAGCTTTGGATTCCCACTCTTTCCAAGTGTGGTTCTAGTCAGAACAGGAGAAATGGCAGTGGGATGGCTGGAGGACATGTCAGCCAATACTTTTAGGGGTGAGCAAGCAGAAGCCCCCCAAACCACAATAATTCTTCAAAGATGACAACACGAGGAGTGCTGAGCATGGCTTGGTGTTTAACTCTTAACTGAGGACTGCAGCATGAACATCAGCACCAAAATTCCTTCCTTGGCTCCATTTTTGGGGACAGCACGTGAGGCTTCAGTGGGGAATGTGCATCCTTGTGTTGGTTTATCTTCTTTAGAGACACAGTTCCAGCTGGCTCTGCAAATCAAAGCCATACTGGTTCTCCTGGACTTTCCTGTCCACCTGGAGAGTCTGATGATGTTTTTTGACTGCTACACCATTGCTCTGGGGTTTTGATGTCCTTGAGTAAGAGCCATGATGAGAAATAGCATCTCCATCCACAGCAGAAAATTCCATTCCCAAGGAAAGGTTAGTGAGGTGACGGACGGGGCAGGGGCACATCTAGGGATGGCCCTCTTTCCAATAGGTGTTTTAGGGGGATCAGCAGAGTTTGGGATGTGAAATACTGGAGGAGGAGAAGGAAAGGTCCCTGCTGGTTTGAAGAACAGCTCCTGCTGCACGTGGCTGAAGCCAAAGGACAGGTTGGAGGAAGGTGTGGTGGGGCCCCTCCCCCAAAGCAAACATGGATACAGGGATGGAAGGGCCGCCACCACTGGTATTCCTGCAGCCACCCAGATGTCCAGCTGGGCAGAAAAAAACGATCATTTAAAAGGTGGCAGAGGTGTTTGGGAAAAAAAAAAGCTGGAAAAAATATGTTCACCTCTTTAATTCTCCCCCTTTCCTTCCCTTTTCCCCCCCAGGGGTTATTTTTAGCCATGACCAGTCTATGTGTCCATTTCTCTTGTGCACTGCTGCACAGACTTGGGAATTTGCACATTTGAGAATAGGGGTTATGTCTCAAAGGAGTATCACTCCCTCTGACACGTTCTGAAGAGGTTCAGCCCAGAAAAAGGGATGTGGGCTCTTACCACTGGATGGCCAGAAACAAGAAGGCAAGTCCTGGGGCATGGGAAGAGCCTGGAGAGCTGCTGAGGAGCATCAAGGCTTGGATCCAACTGGCTGTGGGACCACAAGGGATGAGAAGGAGGGCTGACCACATTTTAGCACTTTTTGTCCTTCTGTCTTCCAGATCCTCCTCATCCCTAGTTGTTGTCTCAGCTTCTAGGTCCTCTCCAGCCCTGACCTATCACAAATCCTTATCCAAAACAAGGAATTTTAGTCAGCATTCCCTGTCCCTCACAGAGGATGAGCAGCTCTTTACCACATCTGGTTCTTGAGGGTTCCCTTCTATGGTTTTTGTTCACTTTATTGTTTTTAGGCAAATTTAGGTAGGTCAGAAATGACCATTCCTCTGACATAAACTTGCCAAAGTGAGTGAAAATGATGACATTTGAATAAAACAGATGGAAGCAAAGACATTTTGTGCCTGACCAAAGAGGGCTGTGATTGCCAGGAGACATGGAATTGTGCTCTGGCTGCTCCAGCAGAGCCTCACAAGCCCTGGGATGTCCTGGGTGGTTGTTGTCCAGAACGCAGGAGCAATATCCAGGGTGTAATAACCCCGTTGTAGCTCCTCCATGGACACAAATCAGCCTCACCTCTCCTCCTGGTGGCTTTCACACAGCTTCACATCCAGGTGCTGCTGTTGATGGTGCCTGTGGCATGGTGAGGTTAAGCAGGAATGTGTTTCTAGGTCAGGGCTGAAGTAAATCACTTGGAGGGGGATACTGGATGAGAATAGATGAATGTAAAGTCTGGTAGGTCCTTGTACCTCGCTGACTCCATTGGCCGAGTGGGACAGTGGATTTATATTGCTCCCACGAGCCCAGCACCTCTCCACTGAGATAATGAATTCCCCATTTTTCACATCCCCCATCCCTTTCCCAGGACCATCCCTCCAGTCAATACAGACAAGCATCCCCTCAGAAAGGCCATTTCCCAGTGGTCCCTGCACTCTCCTCCCTCCCACACGGGTTTCAGCGTGTCCTCGTGATGGCAGTGGGGATGTGGGCGAGTGGAGAACAGCGCTGGAGGGGCTTTGCTGGATCAGTTTGGGCCTCTTGGCTTGGTGCCTTGGTTTTGCCATGGTCAGCATCCAATGGAAGCTCAGTGATGCCTGAGGGCGCTGCAAGGAGCAGCCACGTCCCTGGGCTGGGCTGGGGCTGGTGGCCTCACATCCTCTCACAGAGGCCTGTCTCTCATTGTGCCTCTTGTGCAGACACCTCCATGGGGGACAGACTGGTGGCATAAGCAGAGGGATGGGGAGGTGGTGGCCCAGGCCAGGTGCTGAATTCCCCTGGGGACATGGTCCTTGCCCTGTGCCCAGCAGGCAGGAGAGGCCCAATGGGCAACAAAGGGTTTCAGGGGGCTGGCCAAGCCTCAAGTGGGTTGCCCAACACTTGGCAGAGCGTGGCTGCTTAAACGTGGAAGGACAAGCACTTCTAAAGGACAAAAGCTCCTATCTCCAGCCCTGCCGGCAAAAACCTCCCCGGCAGCGAGAGTGAAACTGGACTATCTTGCAAAAACACTTTGAGCAAACAGCGCTCAATGGAAAGCATCTGATAAGAGCAGCTGCACTTCTGGTGGCTCAGGCAAGAGGACTCCGCTGCCCCATTTGGACCGCGGCTCCCTCGGGGCCGTGTCACCTCCGCTCTCCGCGGACACACCATGTCCACCACCCTCTGCCAGGTGATGGGGTTCCTCGTGTCGTCGCTGGGCGTCGGGGGCAGCATCATGGCCACGGCCATGGACACCTGGAGCATGCAGGACCTGTATGACAACCCGGTCACGGCCGTGTTCCAGTACCAGGGGCTGTGGAGGAGCTGCGTGCGGCAGAGCTCCGGCTTCACGGAGTGTCGGCCGTATTTCACCATCCTTGGGCTGCCAGGTAGGGGCAAAAACGCACCAGGTGTCACCCAGGGGCTGTCCTGGAGCTCTGCGCAGTTTTCATCTGAAAGAGGAGCAGGTATCTTAAGGCACTTTGTGAAGAATAACATTGCCAGTGTATGAGCATAAAAATAGGAGTGTATTTGCTGCCAAAATAATTTTTGTGGTGGGGGTTTTTGGTGGGGGTTACAACCTGGAGCATGTGTGGGGGATATCTGGGTGATCATCAAGGGTTCAGCACTTTTGCTGGCATGAATCAGCACAGCTCCACTGAAGTGAGGAGAGCAAGGGTGTTTAACCCCCCAGGTATTGTCCCTTGGAATGGAAACACAAAGAAAAGGGCTGTATGCAATTGTGCAGTGTTACAGGATAATGGAAATAATTGAAATGTACTGTTCTTCCAAAGAGAGAACTGGAATTGAAGAAATCTAAGAGGCGCGAAGAAATTGAAGAAATCTGTGAGAGGCGCGGGTAGGAAGGGCGAGGAGGGGAAAGGTGTGTTCAGTCACTCCCCATCACCTGGGCAGAGTTAGTGCCTACAGAAGCAGAGTGCAGAGGGCTATTGCTGTCCTGTTTGCTTGCTAATTTTCCCAAAAGAGCTGTTGTTCCTACCCCACTGCATCTGAGGGTACTCCAGTGCTCCCAGCCCAGCAGTAAATTTGGCCCTGGGAGCATTTCTCACTCCTGGTGCACTCCTGGGCAGAAAGGTCAAAGCAAGCACTGTTGGGCACAGGTCTTTTGCAGCTGTTGATCCGAGCGTGATGTGGCTTCCAGCCCTGTGTCCCCAGGGATGTCATCCCCAGGGATGCCATCCTCAGGGATGCCCTCAAGCTTTGCTGAGGACCCGTGACTCTCTGAGGGGGTGCCATGGAATAAACGTGTCTCTGCGTACCCAGCTTCAGGATTGCCAGGTGAATTATTTCCCATTCGGATGAGCAAACCTGGTATTTAGAGTCACTTTTCCCATGGGAATATTTTTTTTAAAGACTAAAAATTAGATTTATCCAATTATCTCTACGAAATGTTGACCACTATATGTTCTCATAATACTCTGTGCAGGTGATTGTGTTTTAAATGAGCCATGAGGAAATGGGAACCGTTATTTTGATGTCAATTTATCCCAATCAAGATTTTACTTTTTCAGTTATTATTAAGTGATGTGGCAATAAAGAAACATGTGGAGCAGTCACAGACAATTTCTGTTAGAGTTATCTTTATGAATCCATTTAATTGATTAATTCCTTCAAACATATAGAAAAAATGTCCCTGCTGGAATTTCCTTAATTTCCCTAAAATTTCTATATCCCATCAATCATTACTGGTCATGAAGTCAGATGCCACCTTTTCATTATGTATTAGCAATAGAAATGCAGGTGGTGGTCATTTAAATGACTTAAAGTTTTTTTACCTCACTCACCTCTCACCACTGACACTGGGGAGAAAGACAACTATCCAGTTTCCCTTACCTCCGGAAAACAGGGATGCAGGCTGTGGTTTCACATCACTGGCATTTATTTTGGTGGAAAAGCTGATTCTGTTGGTGCTTTTGCTATTCCCATGTTACAGAACAGCAGCCCTTGTATGGAAGCCAAGTTATCCTCGCTCGTGCAAAAGCTGTGTGCCAAATGCAGGTTTGTAACTCCAGGGCTGTTTGCTTCCTCCTGCTCCTGATACCATTTTTCCTCAGGCTCACACTTTGTTTGTCTAAGCCCTCCCACTCCTTCCTCCAAGCAGAGGTCATTCACCTTTGGAAAGCAGCTCTTTTCAGAGCACTTTCAATGGATGCCAAAATTCCCTTGGAATGGCAGTGCTGCCTTTCCAAACAGCTCCCACGTCAAGTCCCGTGAGCCAAGTGGAGAGGTCTTCGTGCCACAGCAGGCCTGGGAGAGCTTCCTTCTCCTTTCCATCCCTTAGTGGAGATGGTGCATAACTCAGTCTCATGGAGGCAGGAACGGCTGCTGATGGTTTTCTGGCAGTTTTTCTGTCATGTCCTGCTGTGTTCCTCCCCTTTCCAACAGCTCCTTCCAATGGAGATTCACTTCAGTGCTCCAGCAAAAGTGGAGCATCCTTGGCTGCTTGGCTTGCTCTGCCTGTTGTGTCCTTCCATGGGCACCCAAGACACTGGAACACCTCTCCTGGGAACCCACAAACTCTCTGTGGGATCTTTGTTTGGGGTCACTGCTTCATGGGTAAAAAACACCCCAGTGATGACACCCAGGAACCTTTAGGAAACACCCAGGAATGAATGAAGCACTGTCTTGGGGACAAGGAGCTTCCATCACGATCCGTAGTCTTGGATCATCAGCCTCTCCTGCCCGCCCTGAAACAAAAGTATTTGCAAAGAAACTTTGGTGGTTGTAAAGACAAACGAGGATTGAGATTTCCTCCTCTTTCTGCTTCCCATCAGGTGCTGCGGAACAACCTCTGACGGCTGATAAAGCGTATCCGCCATTCCCTGATGGAGAATAACTAATGAGCTCCTACCGGGGGGCTGATGAATGGGAGATTGAAAACTCCCAGCTCGTTAGCACTCGTTATCAGCTGATAAGGGCAAATTGAGTCATAAGAGCTCCTGCGGTGGGACTGCCGGATGGGAGAAGGTGGTGTATTCCCGGCCTGTGGAATGGCAGCCCGTCCGCTTCCTCATGTGCCACGGGGCCAGCGTGGTTCTGCTTGGCTTCCCGACACCCCGCAGGCCAGGAGAGCCACCCAGGCACCCAGCGCCCTCCTGGGAAGGGTTTACAAACCCTCCTCCTGACCTGTGCAAGGCCAGCAGGGGCTCTGTGCTCTCCTGCACCCTTGGGCACCACGGTCACCCAAAAAAGGGGTGACAGACAGGGGCAGGGAAGTCCCTCGGGCTGTGGAAGGTGTTTTCCACCCGTTTCACTCCATCACGAGCCCGCTTTGTCTTCCCTGAAGAGGGGCAATCATGCGTGGGGAGCACCAAAACCGACCCAAGGCTGTGGGAGCGCATGGCAGGGCAAGGAGAGGCTGCAAAGTGTCCCAGCCAGATCCCAACAGCCCTTGAAATACCTCCCAGCATCCCCTCCAGGGCTCTGCCGCCTTCCTGTCTCTGCCAGGGTCTCGTGCACAGGTGGGGAGGGGAAGTCTCTGGAAAAAAGATGGGATATGTGCCACCTTATTAGAGAATCACCTTGGTATTCAAGTACTCCTTTCCCCACCACTTCTCCAGTTTTATAGGTGCAAGTTTCCCTTTACTTTTCCTTCTACTTTTCTACTCCAGCCAAGAGGAGTCTAGAGGGTTTTTGCCTCCTTCAGGCCTCAGCTCCCATGGGCATGACCCACCAGCATTCCCAGCTCATGGCACACTGCTGAACGAATTCAGGATGGGGGTATTTGGACGTTCTTAAGAACATGGATAGATTTATCCAGGACTGATGTTCCAAATAACCCTGGGAAGGATATGGTGAGGGAGATGGTTACCAGAGCTCTCTCCGGCTCTCCGTGTAGTGTTTGTCGAGGTGATTCTCCTCTTTTCCATGTGCTTTCCTGGGAAGCAGGAACGTACAGAACTGCATTTTTGAGTCATGCAGTAGTTGGAAATATCCCGGATAGCTGGGTGGAGCTGTCTGCTTCCATTGCCAGCTGGGGCGGAAAGAAGAGCCCTTTCTCAAGCACTGCGGTTATGGAACAATCTGTGCCTATCCCAGTTCCTCACTAACTCTTCTCCATGAACTTCACGATGTGCTAATGAACATTTCTAGAAAAATGCTGCCCAAACCATCAAACTCTTTGGGAAGTTAAGTCATACAGCTGCACTTCCAGAGGTGCCCCAGGTAACACAGAGTAGAGCCACTGGCCATTCTCCAATGCTTTCTTCTTCAATATTTCTATTTTCAGACAGAAGCACTTTTTGAAAATCCCCCAGACTCTGACAAATCCCATTTCAGGCACTCAGCAAGGCTCTTGCTGTTTGTTTTGCAGCGATGTTCCAGGCTGTGAGGGCCCTCATGATCGTAGGGATTGTCCTGGGACTCCTCGGCCTCCTTGTGTGCATTTTTGCCCTGAAATGCATCCGGATTGGAAGCATGGAGGATACTGCCAAAGCTAACATGACCCTGACCTCGGGCATCATGTTCATTGTTGCTGGTAAGTGGGAACTGTCATGTCTTCCACGTGGAAGGCTTTGCATTTCCCTGGAATTGAAGACTGGGCAAGTCTTGGAGCATTTCTGAAGTTATTGGCGTTGTCCTCCAGCCTGATCTCCTGGGGTCAAGTGGTTTTCACCTCTGATTAGGGAACAAAAACATCTCTGGAAACCAGAAATTTGTATGGACAAAACACAGAAGGCTGAAAAAACATCCCACAGATGGAAAAGGAAATATATCTCTTGATTTGTTTTATATATGTTGTTGTCATGTATTATTATAGCCTTTATTTATATAGAATATCTTCTACCAGTTTCAGGCTTTATCCATAATAATTTTAGGAAGATTCCCAGGGTTGTTTTAGCCTGGTTTGTAAGTTTTAAATACGAGGCTACAAGGCTGCAGAATGTCCAGCTCCCTCAAAACTGCAAATGCTTAATACCTCACTTACAGGTTTTCCCACATTATTTTGGAGATAAGAATCAAATGATATCTATATCCTAACAAAGGGAAGGAGAATGTCCCTATTTAAAATACTTCAAACCTCAGCACTTAACTTTTGTTGGGATTTGAGACACTCAATACAACTTCAATAAGTACAAGATGGAAAGAGGAAACCACCTTCTGCCAAACAGTTTTAATTTTGTATTTTAGATCTATCATTTTAGAATCCTGGAATCATGGAATGGGTTGGGTGTGAAGGACCTTAAAAGCCATCCAGTTCTACCCCCTGCCATGGGCAGGGACACCTTCCACTGGACCAGGGCTCCAAGCCCCATCCAACTTGGCCTGGGACACTGTGGAAGGAAGAACAAAACAAAATTGTCATGTGAGGGTTTTTTGCCAAAAGTTCTGGACTTCAGCTCTTCTGGACATCCCAGCTCCTATTTATCCTTGGTCTTTAATGTCCCTTCCCACCCAAACCAGTCTGTGATTCCATGTTCAAGTGTTCTGTGAGTTCCTCTGCTGAGGAAAACCAAAGGTTGGCATTGCTGCCAGGACTGTCAGGAATGGCCACCCCAGACATCTCCTGTTTGGATGAATGGAAGAAGTTCCCACCTCCTGGGGCTGGTCTTCCACATCTGGTGATGAACAGGCAATGAACCAAAGACATCTCCTCTTTCACGTGACAGGGAGTGTGTTTTCCCATTAAAAAAAAATTCTGGCAGGGAATCTTTTGTCCATGTTTTTCACTGTAAAACAAATGTTTAAAATGAACTACTGGGTATTCTGTACAATGATCTGTTCGTTAAACTCATTTGTGTGACAAAACAAACCAGGAGAAAGATTCCTGCTGGTCTGACTTGGGATTGTGTGGTGTGACACTGTATTCCTGATGTTGGATTGTAAATGCAAGGAAAACATGGAAGAAAAGTGTAACACGTTATGGGTCCCCCTTTGTGCTGAAGGCCACAGAGCAGTGTCTCACCCACCTTTCTAGAGCTGTGAGGTGCTTCCCTGAGGCCCCAGGTGACTTCTTGCACTGTGTGGCTCTCACTCTGTCCTTCTGTCCCATCCCAGGCCTGTGTGCCATCACTGGCGTGTCTGTGTTTGCCAACATGCTGGTCACAAACTTCTGGATGTCCACCACCAACATGTACCAGGGAATGCAGAACGTCCAGAACAGGTGAGTGGTCAGCTGGCTCCAGGTGCTCCATGGCGGAAATCTCACTCAGGGCTGCAGCTGAAGGATTGGCAAACTCTGTGAGTATGTTGGGATGGTTGCAGGACTTGGAGATAGAGCCTCTTGTCTGCGCTGGAGATAAGCAAATGGGCTGGGATGTCTCTGTCCTTGCAGCTCAAAGATGAGATAGGGAGACCATTGGGGTTCTCCCATTAGGTCGGACTTCTGGGAACTTCTGGGGTCTTCTGGGTACAGCTGTAGGGCCAGAGGGAGGGTGCCAATGCTCAGTGTGTCTCGGCAGCAGCAGACAGGACCTGTCACACCCTAACCAGCCACGCCTGTTTTGCAGGTACACCTTTGGCTCAGCCCTCTTCGTCGGATGGGTGGCGGGGGGCCTGGCCCTCGTGGGAGGCATCATGATGTGCCTTGCTTGCAAAGGGCTCATCCCAGAAGAATCCCGGTAAGCTGAGCTGGAGTAGACATGGGAAGGCATTGCGGAAACCCTGGGGTGTCCAGATGTCCCACAGCTGGCCCAGGGTGTGTGGATGTGTAACACCCCCGTCATGATAGTTCTTATGGAGATGAGAACACAGAGTCCTTCAGGTTGGAAAAGACCTTTAATATCAGAGTCCAGCCATTAATTCAGCACTGCCAAGGCTTGAAGTCCATGATTAGTGAGTTGCCCTCTGTGGGTCCAAAGCGAGCATTTCCCCTCCCTGACCATGTGGCTCACACACGAACAGAGAGGGCATGAGAACCAACCTCAAAATGTGACATTTGCACTGTGCTGGTGGATTCAGGCCCACAAATTGCAGGTTGCACAGCAGATCATTAACAGGGGTAGATTGCATCAGCTGAGCCACAATTTACATGGAATCATAGAATTCCGGAGTGGTTTGGGTTGGGAGGGACCCGAAGCCCATCCCATTCCAGCCCTGCCATGTGCAGGGACACCTTCCATAGACCAGGTAGCTCCAAGCCTTGTCCAGCCTGGCCTGGAACACTTCCAGGGATGGTGTAACATCACTAGGAACTTTTACCCTGGCATAGGCGGTTACTGTAGGTGGGTCCATCACTCCACCAAGGATTTATTGAAGGGAAAGAAAGTGTAAGTTTATGAAAAACCTGAAAGGGACTTGCAGCCTGTCTGTGGATGGTGGGCTGAGCTCTCTGAGTGCCTCCAAGTGATGACACAGCACAAGTTCCCTAAAACCCACCCAAAGTTCCCTAAAACCCACCATGAGCACAGGGCACAACGTTGGGCAGGCACAGCCCCTCCAGAGGCTGATGCTCCTCTTGTGTCTCTTCCAGCTACAAAGCCGTGTCCTACAATGCCTCGGGCCGGAACATCTCCTACAGGACGGGGCCCTACAAGGTTGGCTCGGGGTATGAAGCTGACCCAAAGACCAGGAAGGGCGCAGGATATGAAGAAGCTCCTCGAAGTGAGGATGGGAGACGCTCGTACCCTTCGAAATACGACTACGTCTAGCAGGCCTTCTGGCCTTGAGTTGTGCTATCAGATATTTTTAACTTCACAAGCAAAAAGTGCAGCAAACCAAACAGTCTGTAAATAGGATTGTGTTTTCTAGCAGGTTTTCTCTACTCTGAGGTTGCATCTGTGTTGTGAACATCAGTTTTACTCGACTGCCCGTTAGTATTAACAACACCAGGAGGTCTGTGACCAAAGTAATGCCTTGTGGTGCTCTCAGAGTAGAATATTTTGCTCCTATTTTCTGTATAAACTGATATCCAGGAGCAGTGCCTTGTGCCCCTTCCTAATTGCTCAAACAGTGAAAATTTCCCTTTGATAATTGCGTATTTGAAGTAAATTCAGTTGTGTCCCCTTGGCTGTGCCCAAAGCAAACAGAGCCTGTGGTCAGGGCATTGTCCTCCCTGGTGACTTCTTTACCCAGTCCCACCTTTGCTTTGCTGGTTGTACTCCAACACTGATCTGCTCTGATATTTAATCTGATTTCTGTTACTTAGACATTTGCTGGAGCCTGTGATAGCAAAGTGTATTTATTTCTTCAGATCTCTTCAGGGAATGCACATAATCCATTGTTATTCCTGCACTAATAGCTCACAACCTCCGTGTGCCACCCGGTATTCCTGCAGATGTCATCTTTAATGGAGCCAGGAGAATTTCTCATTTAGAATTAATTAGAATTACCTTTGGAGCAGGAATCCCAGGGAGCATTAGATGTGTAACTCCACACTGACATCAGGACTTCCCTGTGGTGATTCTCCCCCCAGTGATGGGAAGATTAACTCCATAGTGGGGCGTTGCCTCCTCCAGCCAATCCATCAGAGAGGAAGTTTATTTGAAGGGGGGAGAGGGAGAGATGTCAGAACTTTTGTGGGAAGAGAGAGTTGTGAGCTCTTAGCAGGTCCTCCCACCTGGCTCCAGAGCACATCCTAAAAAAGCTCTAGGCAATGCCTGTGAATAGAAAGAAGGGATAAGTTAGAGAGAAAAAAGGGGTCCAGACCCTCCAAAAAACCCATTTTAATGGCATCTGCAGTGGGCTTGAGCACCACTCCTCAGGATTATCAGTTCTCTGCAGGAGTTCAATTTTGGCAAAGTTGTTTTGGTGAAATGCTTGTGTTCCATGAGTGTTGGATATCCTGGAGGGATCAGAACCTACAGCTGAACATTTCTGCAGAGTTGGACCTTTGGAAGGTTGAGTTACCACCAGCCAAGCTGGCATCTCTGGTGGCTCCCAGGATGAGAGGGGGCAGGCTGTGCTCCCAGTGAGCACAAACTGCGTCCCCCACCTCCCCATGTCCATCACCACTCCATAACCCTCAGCTTTCCATAACCCTCAGCTCTCCACCACCACATGGAGGCAAATCCCCAGCACAGGTCTAGGAGATCCTGGGGCAAAGTCAGCAAGAGGATGAGGGAAGACCTGGTGGGTGGCTGGAGGAAACAACCACCATGCAGAGGGGTGGGAAGAGCTTCCAACCTACAGCAGCTCAGGCTGGATGTTGGCCACCTGGGATAAATCCCTGTGGGATGTCAGTACTGATCCTTCCTTTTCTTCAGGCAAAGGACTTGTTTTAAGGACTTGTTTTTAAAGGAGAAGAATTTATTTCGCAGAGGTAGATCCCATTCTATTTTAAAGACATTGCTACTCTTTTTCATGGTTTGTATCTCTCAGTATAAATTTAGATTTTCTGCCTTTTTTTTTTGCCTGCTGGATTTAATATTTTTTTTTTGCTTGTTTGTTTTGTTGGTTGTTGTTTTCTTTTTTTACATGAATATTAAAAAAAGAGAAAATCTTAAAGACCAGAATCACAATTTCCAGTTGTTCTCTTCTTGACAAAATCAACAGCTCCAACCTTCCTGCTCAGCCAAAGTCCCCCAGCTCTGCATGTTCTTGGGAGGAGTATGGACACAGCTGGGTCGTTGGGGGAGAAAAGAAAAGATTTGGGTGTTTTATCTCCTTAGCAAGATATAATGAGTCACACAATGAGAGAAAATGTCAGAAAATCAGATAAATAATTACTTGGGGACCCCAAATCAGTGATGTGATGAAGTCAGAGACCCTTGGTGGGAACCTGAGCTTGCTGAGGAGTAGAGTGCAGCAAGTTTCAGGGTAGAGATTAAACACTTCTAAACACTTCATTGTTCTTAGGAGGGCAGAAAAATTGTGGGTATGTTCTCAGCCTCCGATGGAAAGGGGCTGAAAAGCCCAGGAATGTTTAATTTAGATAGGAAACACATAAGTGGTGCTGAGGGAAAGGTACACAGGGGAATGAAAAATGCAGGAAAACACCCAGAAAAATTTGAAATGCAGGTTTACAACTGAGTCAGAACTAAAAAAATTCCTGAGGAAACAGCTTTGAAAGTTACATTTGATTTTTCTGCTACACAAATCCTATGACAAAGTCCCCGAGCCAGCTATCTCTCAGTCACACTTTGATGTGTGCAGGCGTGTAGATGACAAGATTAGGGGCAGGAGCCTTATGGGGAGCTGAGAGAGAGCTGTATCCGGGAATTCCTACCCTCGCTGGGCTCCTAATCTTCCAGCATCAGTTTTCATTTCCTTGCCTCGGCTGAAAACACGAAGGATGAAATATTTTAATGCAGTGAACTCCTCTGAAAAAAAAAATCCCATTCTGGAGCAGAGAATTATTTATTTATGAGCCAGGTTGTGGTGTAACTACGCTTGGTGTTGCAGCTGCTCCTGTGTTTGTGGCCCTAACGGTCCTTATCTCGTGTTGGGCACCACGGAGGGTGGTGAACATCATTGTTGGGAATGACAGCACCGGGACAATCCGCATCCACAGCCACGGAACCGCGGCTCCTGCCGCAGAGAGAACTCGGGGTTGGACTTGGAGCTGCTGGACAAAGTCCAGAGGAGGCACCTATGTGACCAGAGGGATGGAGCAGCTCTGCTGGGAGGAAAGGCTGGGAGAGCTGGGATTGTTCAGCCTGGAGAAGAGACCAGAGACCACCTCATTGTGGCCTTCCAGAACCTGAAGGAGCCAACAAGAAACATGGAGAGAGGTTATTTGCAATGGACTGGAGTGCCAGGACAAGGGGGAAGGGCTTCAAACTGAAAGAGAGGACATTTAGGTTGGATATTCAGCAGAAATTCTCGGCTGTGAGGGTGGGGGAAGCCTGGGCACAGGGTGTCCACAGAAGCTGTGGCTACCCCATCCCTGGAAGTGTTCAAGGCCAGGCTGGATGGGGCTTGGAGCAACTTGGGCTAGTGGAAGGTGTCCCTGCCCAAGGCAGGGCTGGAACTGAATGAACCTTAAGGTCCCTTTCGACCCAAACCATTCCACGATTCCATGATTCTGGGATTCCTTGTCTTGGACACCACCCCAAGTATCCCCTTTTCAGCTGAGCTGATGTCTCCTCTAAGCCCTGAAGCCAAAATTATCTGCTTGGAAAATCTCTGGGTCTTTACTGAGGCCAAAGTTCCCTCTTCCAAACTTTTCTCTGCAGTCCAGCAGGCTAAAAAAAGTAATTATGGTACTCTAATTATCTTTTGGACTTGGAGATCCAGAAGCACACTCAGGATGAGCCAATGTCTTGGTGACAGCTCATCATGCTCCAGTGCTCTTATGTGAAGGACACAAACCCCTGAGCCACATCCACAGCCCCCAAGGGAAGTGGGACACTTTCCCAGGTGCTGCCTGGGGACCATCCTGGGGCCACCCTCCCCAAACACAACCCCTGCCCACCATGCCATGCATTGCAGGGAGACACTTCACCCTCAGGGATGTGAATTTGGGCTCTGAGATCCATCACGTGAGGCCAGAGCTGCTGGAAGGAGCAGCAACGTGTGGAGCACACGGCGCTGGACCAAATCCATCCTGCCTGGCTGTGGGCTGGGAGGAGCAGTTCCATATTTGCTGGGCTGAACTGGGCTTGCTGGTTTGATCAATTTGCACAGCAGCAAGGAGGTTTGGGCCTCTGGAGCTCGGTGGCTGAGTAAAGCCTGGAAAAAAACAGATCCCAGAGACTGCAGAACACGTGGCCCTGTGAGTAAATCCAGTGTTTCCAGTTGCTCATAAGGGAGGGAAGACGACCCTCTGCCACCATCCATTTTGCCTTTATTGACCATAAACTGCAAGGCATGGATTTGGTAGCACTTGTAGAACTGAGGGAGAGGAGTCAGGCAACTCATGAACAGTTGATGGGGTTTTGTTTCCACAAATTTGATTGTCCTCTGAAAACTGCATTTCCCATTCAGAGGAGCTAATTAAATCTAGACTTGCCTAATAAAGCCGAGCGTGCAAAGGCTGGGTGCATTTTCTTCCAGCTCTGAACAGGTTCTTCCCGAGCCCTTGCAACATTTAGAGTGTGTGAGAGCACGCTGGATTTGCATGGACTTGGACCAAGGGACGTATCTGGAGCTACAAATTGGACTAGGAGATAAGAACTCTCCTGAAATCTATATGCAATTAAAAGCCCAATCTTCCTCCCTATAGTGACAAGGTTATTGCTTTTATGGAGCTGAACAGAGATGAATGAGTCTATGGATTAATGGCACTAAGATTTATGACACTGCACTTGCCCCAAATATTATGGGAGAATAGCTCTCTGGGTGAGATATTCCAGCTGAATAAATTTGATAGGATTTTTATTTTCCTTTATTATATTTTTTTCAGCTTTGGGAGAGCTGTGCTGCATTCAGAGCTTGTTAGTGCTGTGGGTTGAATGTTTACTGATATTCCCCTGTATATTCATGATTTATAAAAGTATTACCAGTCACAGGAGCCCATGAAAGAAAAGTCATCGGGAAAAAGCAAAACCCACAAACCAAACTGATTTGTATGATTTCTCCTTCATTTAATTGGCCAGTTCTTTATCTTGCTGGCTCTGGGCTTGTTTTACTGTTCCCAGAGACTCCAGAGAGGATGAAGCCAAAGGAGTCACTTCTGGCAGGAGAAATGAGGTGTCAGCAGTTGGTGAAGACCATGGAAAACCCTCTGTGCTGTGCTGAGCTAAACAGCTAAAAATTCAGGAGGAGGCAAATAAAAACCTTTGGGGAATTTAAGGAGAGCGGTTTGGAAGGGATGGAGGTTACACACCCAGGGCAGGGCAGAGTGGTGAGGGCTGAGGGAAAATCATGCCCAGGGAAAACTCCAGTTCCCACCAGGATGCAAAGACTGCATCATCCACCACTTAACAAAACTTTGGGAGTTGTTTTAAGCCAGGTTGGATAGGGCTTGGAGCAACCTGGTCTGGAGGAAGATGTCCCTGGGGGTGGAACAAGATGGGCTTTAAGGTCCCTTCCAACCGAAACCATCCTGGGATTTTCTGACTTCAAGGCAAAGCCTCTGGGTGTTAAGCAGCAAGAATAGGGACGTGTTTTCCAGCCCATGGACTGATCCTGACCCATCATCCTGCACCACCTGCAAGCTCCAGGAGGGCAGGGCATGGTCACAGCATGGATTTGGTCCCAAGTTTCTGTGGAACACGCTGGTTCAAGATGCCCAGTCTGGAGCAAAACCTCTTTTTCCACATCTCAGCTCCCTCACGGGTCAGGGTATGAGTGTCACCTTCATCTTGGCACAAGGCTCTCAGCTATTTCTGGACTTTTCCAAACTTAGGGGAAGTTTTCCCCCACTTTTCCACCACCACCACCTGGACTTGGTGTTTGAAGCTCACCAAAAGCGCCTCAGGCAGGAAAACTGCTGGGGAAAACCAACAGAAAAGTGATTCTTGCACTTGTTGGCAGCTGAAGGAGCAGGCACCTGTCTTGGCACTGGCTTTGCCACGTTGCCGAGGCAGAACAGCTCCGGCTCTCTGCCCTTTTCCTGCCTGTTTGCTCTTTGGGGCAGGAATTTGTTTTCCCATTAGTTTTGGACCGTGACAGCACCAGTGCCCAGCCCGGGTTTCCTGTCACCCCCTCCCCAGAACAAATTCTCACTGGCACCTGTTTTTACAAGTAAGAAGGGTTTTTCTGCCTATTTGTGAACTGTTGTGTGGAAAACATTTTTTTTTTCCCAGAGGAATTAAGTTCATTGCCCTTGTTCTGCTCAGCCCCCTTGTGTGTGTCCTGCTTCCTAATATTCTTAATATTCCTAATATAAATATGAAATAATATAATAATTATTCCTATATTATTCCTATTGTTATAGAACATAATAATAATTCCTAATATTACAACCCACCTGGAAATGTGAGAAATAGGGAGGGGTAAGAGCCTGAACCAGAAGTGGAGCAGGTTGGAAAAGAGAAGAGGAATTGAGTGCCAGTCTTCCTGTTGTGTCTTCCCAAATTCCATACTTTGAGCAGACCAAGACCATAAATGCACTGCTAGAAATGTCCGAAATACAGAGAGAATCAGGAAAATGAACTTAATTTACACAGATGAGCTCTAGAAGGGGTCAAGCTGACGTGGTCACATCCACAGTGCAAAGAGTCATCCTAGAGGTTGGATCTCCCACCAGTTCCAGAAGGGAAGGAGGGAGGACACAGCAGCTGTGGTTGGGTTCTCTGCCCAAGTGAATTCGGGCCAGGTTCCTCCTGCAGCAGAAAATGAGGCTTTTTCCATCATCTTCTGGAGCTTTGGGGGAGAGGAGAGTGAGGAAAGAGGAGAAAGAGGAAAATGAAGAGAAGGAAAGCTGCTAAAGAGTCAAGAAGCCACACACGAGTCTGTCCAGTGTGGAGAGCTGCCCTCAGCCTGTGGGATGCCACATCCCATGGGAAGGGGGTCGTGCCTGTGCCCTAAGGATGTCCAGGGAGAGCTGCCGAGGGTCCAGATCTCCCGGCTCTATCAGCCCCTGTTATTGCTCACGTGTGTGATGAAGGGAGAGGAGAAATCACCCCTAGGAAATGCCCTTTATCCTCCTCGGGGGCTGACCGGGCAGGCCCCAACCCCAGCATTGGGGTCTTCCCAAAAGGAGAGCCCAGGAGCAGCCCTGGGGTGGGGGGGGGCTGCAGAGCGGCTGCTGCTCGTTCCTGGTCCTGTGGCACCATCCAGTGGCTGCTGGCAGAGCACTGTCACCTCCCTGTCCCCACCGCGCGTCCCCTCCCTGGCATCGCTGATGCACAGGGAAGGGCTCCAGGTCACCGCTGCCACCTGCAACCAGGAGAGGAGCACAGAGAGAGGAAAAGGGGGCAGAACCCCACGTTTGCACCCTGAGTCCCCTTCTGCAAATCAACAGGGATTTCTTCTTCCTGATGATGCCTTGAGAGGCTACCTAGAAGCAGAGACAAGACAGGAATAAGGGAATAAAGGTCGGTATTTATTGGAAAGGCCTTCAAAGGTGCACCCTGGGAAGCCAAGGGCTCCAAGCTGGACCCCAAGCTGGATGATGAGTCACGAGTTCCCCGCACCTTTATAGGTTTGGTCCATTTGCATATCAGCATAAATTTGCCAATTAAAACTTCAGCTAATGATGTAATTTCCCCTCAGCTTGGCTCCCCTTTCAAGATGTTGGTTTACAGATATTCAGGCCTGGACAGCCTGGGTGTCCTTGGAGAGCAGGCCTAGAGAGGTTTGTTATGACCAGAGAGCTGAAGTCAGCAGGCTACAAGAAACTTCAGAGTTACACATTAGGCAATACAGGATTTGAAACTATAAGAGTTAAAACCTAAGGCATCACTGACTTCCTACAAAAATTAGAGCCAAGAGGGCCAAACACCATCGTTGCATCAGGACACCACACAGGAGACCCTTCCTCTGCTTCCATCACTTGAAAATTGCCCCCAAGTCCTCATTTTTATTTTGAATTTGCCAGACGAAGGCCTGGAATTTCATCTTTGTTGCAATAAGGAAAAATAAATCTTTCCAGTGTTTGTGCCAGGCCTTCCTTGGGTAAAATCTTTGTAATTTTTTTTTTTTCTGTGTAAGAAGCAATTTGATTCTGCCACTGCCACCACTGTAATTACACCAGTTGTCCCCATAAATTGAGGTTATTTTAAATCCTGTCTTAGTAATTCCATTATTTCACCTGTGCATCACTCTAATTATCTCTAGATTTGTTCCAGAGAGCTTTTCCCAAGTTAATTCTCTGGCAGTTACTGTTTTGCTCCCAATTGTATGAATACTGATCTATTTTCTTCCCCAAGAAAGGGTGAATGGACAAACATTAGGGAAAGGACAGATGTGTGCAGCTGGATCTGCTGCTGTAGGTTTGAATTTCCTGTGCCCAAACCCTTCCCTGCAGCCCTGCGGATGGGCAGGAGCTGGGAAGAAGGTACCACGTGACTTTGCCTTTCCTTATTTTCATGTAAATGATGTAGAAAAGCACCGCTGTGGATCTGCATGGGACACTTGGAGCTTCTCGGCCGGCTTTGGGCCTTGCCGAGCTCACACAGCGGGAAGAGTTTCCCCAACCAGGTGATGTCTGCGCCCCGGCATCCAGGGGTTTATCCTGTGTGGGTGTGGCTGTGATCCAGCCCCACATTCCCCATGGACACGGACAGGCCCGTGTGTCAGAGACTGAAAATAGTTTATGCCTCAAACATTGATAAAAAGTTTTGCTCATTATAAAGAAGCTACAAGCAAAGAAGCCTCCCTGAAGACTGGGACTTTGGGCTGATTAGATAAAGGGAAACCTATTGCCCAGTCACCTCAGGCTAAGGGAAAGGTATGCGTCCACAAAGGCCAAAGCCACCAGCTGTGCTGAGAATCATNAAAGTTTTGCTCATTATAAAGAAGCTACAAGCAAAGAAGCCTCCCTGAAGACTGGGACTTTGGGCTGATTAGATAAAGGGAAACCTATTGCCCAGTCACCTCAGGCTAAGGGAAAGGTATGCATCCACACAGGCCAAAGCCACCAGCTGTGCTGAGAATCATCCCCAGCTGAGTTTAGGGTGGGAGGAGAGCACAGCTCACAGAAGCCAAGTTTACAGAATCACAGAATCACCAGGTTGGACTCTAAGATCACCGAGTCCAACCCATGCCCTAACACCACCTCAACTAAACCATGGCACCAAGCGCCACATCCAATCTCTTTTTAAACACATCCAGGGATGGTGACTCCACCACCTCCCCGGGCAGACCATTCCAGTACTTTATCACTCTTTCAGTGAAAAACTTTCCTAACATCCAACCTAAATTTCCCCTGGTGCGGCTTAAGGCTGTGTCCCCTTGTTCTGTCACTGTTGCCTGGAAAAAGAGACCAAGCCCCACCTGACTACAGCCACCTTTCAGGGAGCTGTAGAGAGTGATGAGGTCACCTCTGAGTCTCCTTTTCTCCAGGATAAACACAGACTCACCCCCAGCCGAGGGGGGAGGAGGAGGTTTCGGGTGCGTGGCGTAACCTCTGGTCAGAGGCAATAAACACCCACCCCCCGTTACACGAACTGGCCCAGCTCTGGAACCCCCAGCCCCACAGGCCACATCCACGTGAGAGGCAGCTGAGGGGGAGTCACAATCCATCAAAGACCCCCCAAAGTGCTCCCCAGAGGCTTTGCACCACAGGACTGCACGAGATGCAACAGATCCAGAGTCTGCTGCAGGAGAGTGTCCCCCTCCCCCGGTGGATGTACCTGGACATTGCCACCTGGCTCGAGGGTACATTAACCCATGGGATTCTGTGCTTTTTTGGGGGGGACCTTCACCACCGAGAAGACCAGCTGGAAAGGATCATCAGGGCACCACTAAGACCCATGGAGCGGTGATATTCTTTTTGCCCTGTCTCTGCCCCCTTCTGTCCCCCCCACCCCTTTCCCCATTTCTCCCTTCTTCTCTTTTTTCTCTCTCTCCCTCTCTCTCTCATGTTTACCATCAAATAAAACCCATATTATTATCACTGGCATTTGGTCTTGTTTGCATCTTAATTCGGGCAGAGGTATTTCTAAGAACCTCAATAATCGGATCTTGACACCATCACATCCACTGATGGCACACACCTGGCTGCTGGAATCTCCAACTCGTGCCTTGGCTGTGTTCAATATTGCTTTGCTTGAGCTTAAAACCTATCCTTAAGTTTAAAACCTCCCCCTGAGCTTAAACCTCCCCCTGAGTTTAAAACCTATCCCTGAGCTTAAAACCTCCCCCTGAATTTAAACCTCCCCGAGTTTAAAACATCTTCCTGAGTTTAAACCTCCCCCTGAGCTTAATCCTCCCCATGAGTTTAAAACCTATCCCTGATTTTAAAACCTCCCCCTGAGCTTAAACCTCCCCCTGAGTTTAAACCTCCCGCTGACCTTAAAACCTCTTCCTGAGCTTAAAACCTCCCCTTGAGTTTAAACCCTACTCCTCTTGTTCCTGGGCCGAACGACTCACTCCTCTTCCTCACCTTTTCCTGAGCTCCTCTTCTTCTCTGTTGCCACCTCGTTCTCACCCTAAGCTGTTCCTTATCCACATTTCTGCACAGTTGCTCCAAGTTTTTGTTTTATACCTTTATTTCTTTTGTTTCCAAGCCCCAAGACAAGCCCTTGCTGAGGTTCTGGGAAGGGAACAAGGAGCCAAACCACAGTGGTAAGTTCTGTGTTTGTCCTCAGTCCCACATGGTGGGTACAAGCCCTCAGGTCAGACTTGGCTGAGTCCTTAGAGTCATCCCATATGGGCAGGGAGTCCCCAGGAAAGTCCTTTTGGGACTTCTGGGGTCTCACATCACCCACCACTCAGCAGCTTCCAAAGGTGTTTGGGCAGCACTTGGAATACTCAGGGCCAGGGCACTGGCTGGAGACCAAAAGTATCTGGTGGGACTCACTCCCACCATGAGACAAGTCCTTGGTGGGGGTTTCTGGCTTTGGAGATCCAGGGGATGCTCCAAGGAGTGCCAGGAGGGCTGTGGTGGAGCGGGCTCTACTCCAAGGAGCAGCTTTGGGGATCAGCAAGGATCAGCTGGTGTCCCCATGGGCTGTGACCCTCCCAGGCACCTGAGGGGCTTTAGGATTTGAGCTGGGAGAGACCAAGGAAATCCCCATGTCCTTCTAGGCCTAGGGACCCACCTGAAATGGGGTTATGTAGGAAAAGGGGGGAAAATGGATTTGCAAACACTGCCAGAGTTGTATTTCACCCTGCTGGGGTTTTGGGAGCAGCCAGTGGTTTTTTCTGAATGCTGCAGGTCAGCCCACATGGGGTCAATATGCAGAGAGCAACTGCAGAGACTTGCACCATCCCAAATGAACTTTTGGGGGCATTTCTGGGGCATTGCCCCCCAGGTCAGTGCACAGCATCCCACAGCCATGGATACAGATCTCCCGGTCCAGGTGTTCAGAGGACACGATGTCCCCTCCCCTGGGACGAGGGAGAGCTGTGGAGGCAAAGCCCTACTGGGCCTCTTGCACTGCCTGACTTTCCCCATCCCTGCTGGACCAGCTTGTCCCTCGGGTGGAGCAGAGCAGGGAATTTGTCACCCTTGGGCTGCTGCTGATGCCTTACCAGAGCCTGGAGTCTCTGGCAGGTCCGAGTGGAGATTCCCCTCACAACCTGAGGCACTGTGGTCCCCCAGGGCAAGGCACAAGCCCTCAGCAGCCACACGCACCTCTCAGAGCATCGTTTGAGCTCCAAGTCCTGTCCAAACCCCGGGGAAGATCCCTGGCACCCAGCATTTCCCAGCTACACGTATCCCACAGTACACTCCACGTTTGCTCTGGGGAATGACAGCTGAAGGGTCAGTCGGCTCTTTTGGGAATTTTCAGGCTACAGGGTACGTGCAGTGTTTTCTCTTGGGAGGTATTTACAGCTCCACGGGGTTTTGTGACCAGGAATGTCCTGGAGATGTAAAATACGAGAAGTGAAGAGGGGTGTGGGTCTGGCTTTTGGCACCTCTGCTGCCTCCCATCCCACCTCAGCATTCCCAAATGCCGTGCCAGGGAAAGGGGGATGTGCCAGGCGGTGAAACAAACCCAGGAGCGCTCCTTAAAAACATCTCCAGGAAACATTCACGGATAAAACCACCGCTTTTTCTCTGTGCTTTTGGCAGCCGAAGCAGAAGCTCTGAAGCACGGATGGCTGGAGCATCCCTGCTGCCCGTATCCCTGCAGCAGCCCTGCGCGGTGCTAGGTGGTGGTGTTGCATTGCCGGCAGCTCGGGAATGCTCCCAGGAAGCGCTGGTTGATATTCTGGGCATGAAGAGGGCTTGGACGCTGAATGTTCCCTTGAAATCCCCGCGCCAGGGGCTGCCGTGTCCTCACACACACCCTCCTCCCCTCAGGGAGGGGAGCCCTGGGTAATTTAGCACAGGAAAGGCTGCTGGAGAGGCAGATTTGCTGCAGAGATCCTAAAAAGCAGCCTCAGAGGTGGGAGCAGGGAAGCTTGTACCCAGTGTGGCCCTGTGGTTCTGCCTCCACCATCCCATCTGCCTCTCAGAGGGGCATTTTTCCACCCAACCCCCATTAAAAAACCCAGTTTGGAGCAGTTATTGTGTCCCTGGAGCAGCTCAGGGCTGGTGGCACTGGAAGGAAAGACTTGCCCCGTTGACCCCCCGGCTCTCCAGATTTTCCAGGATGGGGTGGAACTGCTCCAGGAGGTTTGGGTTTCTCTGCAGGGCTCTCAGCAGCTTCCCTGTCGAGGTGGCTTCCTCCCTGTCCGAGCTGGGTGCTAGTACCAGTGCAGTGAGGAGTGGGGAGGGGCTGGGGGGACCCTTCCCTCCCTTGATGGGTGCCAGGAACTCCTTGCTCTCACAGCCTACATCCCTTTATGGAGGAGCAACTTCCTCCCCTAATTCGATTAATTCCTGTCCACAGCTTTCCCAAAATCTCAGCAGCCACCTGGGGCAGCTCTCCCAGGGAAGTGCTGCTCATGGAGCTGCCCAGCCAAGGGGGGCAGGGAATTCTCCCCCGCTGTGCCCCCAGAACTCCCCATCCCCATCCATACAACCCCCTGAGCCCAACACTGCCTCCATCCTGGTTCTCTTGGGATAGGGATGGCCCCAGCTCTGGCACCACCTGATGGATCTTCATCAGCATCACTTTGGTCACCTTCTGGGTCCCTGCAGGGAGAAAAAGGTTAAAAACAAGCTGTGGCCCTGTAGCCTTGAGAGGCTACCTAGAAACAGAGACTAGACAGGACTAAGGGAATAAAGGTAGGTATTTATTTGAAAGGCCTTCAAAGGTGCACCCTGGGGAGCCAAGGGCTCCAAGCTGGATCACTAGCTGGACCCCAAGATGGACAACAAGTCATGAGTTTCCTGCATCTTTATAGGTTTGGTCCATTTACATATCAACATAAATTCACCAATTAAAACTTCAGCTAATGATGTCATTTCCCTGAGCTCACCCTCCTTCTCAGGTGTTGGTTGACACATTTTGGGCCCAGGACAGCCTGGGTGTCCTTGGAGAGCAGGCCCGGAGAGGCTTTGTTATGTCTGGCTGGCATGAGAGAACAGCAGCCAGCCGGCCACAAGAAACTTCAGAGTTACACACTAGGGAATACAGGATTTGAAAAATATGAAAGTTAAAACCTCAGGCATCAGCCCCAGCATGAAGCACGTCCCGATCAACACCTGCTTTTCCTATATGGGAAGCATGGACATAACTGTCCCTTTGGGGATGGCGCCAGTCCCTGGAGAACAACCTCTGACCTCAGGGCCACTGGCTGGAGGATGTCAAAGGGGTCACGATGCCCCCCTTGGGTATTTGCCAACAGCCAGCCCTGGTTTAGGACTAGTTTTATTTTCTGCCTGCATTAGGGAGCAGAAATCCCCCATTTCCTTCCCCTGGTTCGCAATGAAGTATCCACAGCACGCCCGAGGTCCTTGTTTTTATGCAGATAACCATTACCATCGTTTGATGGAGGGAAGGTCACCCCTTTGCTGGGAAACTGGATGGAAATCTCATGGAAATCTCATTCCTTTGGGATCTGGCTGTGATACCAAGGCACAAGTTTGGTTTGTGAGCCGTGCTGACTGTGGAAAGACTGGAAGTGTCCTGTCCATGGCTCGTGTGAGGGGAAGCACAGCCAGCTCCCTGAGGTGGCTGTTAGAGACAGAGAGATTGTGCTCTGAAGGGCTGGAAGTTATGAAAAATGTATCTACATCCAAATTGATTCACTTCAGAATGCCATCGTTACCTTCAGCTTTGTTTGCTGAGAGCAGTGGGATCTGTGAGGAAAGGGACTGGGCATCAAAGATAATTTTTTGGTAATCTTTGGCCATTTTTCCTCTCTCTGCAGAATGTGATTATGAAATGCATTCAAAACCAGAGCAGAGAAGGGCGAATGGAGCACAGAGATTCCCCAAGAGCTGTGTCCCTTCTGCTGACCACACCTGGGAGGGGCCGGCTCAGGGCCTTTCCTTCCCACAACTCAATCACCAGGCCACCGATCAGATGCCATCCTGTCACACCCCACGTGTCACTTGGATCCGATGACAAGGAAAAGATGCTCTTAGCTGGAATTTAGTGTTGCTCTGATGGATGACACCCTGGTGGGTGGCTCGTGCTGATGATATTCATGTGATACTTTGTGTTTAATGAGTGCCAAATAGAGTAAAACATTGCAGAATGGGTTTGAAATGGGGCTTGAAATTAGGCTTAGTCTAAGATCAGCGAATATTTTAAGCCTGCTTAGAGTAAAACATCTGCTTAAATGCTCTTAATGAGCCAAGGACTCTGGTTTTTTTTTCATTATAATTATTTCACTTGTCTTCTTTTCCTGGGGGTTCGTGGCCTTGGGCTGCTGCCCAGGATGGGTCCTGAGGGCATCCATCTCCCAATGGACATGGTCCATGACTGCCTGATGGTCCTGGAATGGGGTGGCATGGAATGTCTTCTTCCCTTTCTTCACCTGAAAGAGGCAAAAAGGGAATGAGAAGGTGCAAACATGGTAAAAACGGGTTTGCAGCCACCTCTTGCCCTCACCAGCTGGGGAAGATCTCTGAATTTGTATTCATTATTTGTTTATTTATTTATTATTTATTATTATTTATGGATTTTATAAGACCCTCCCCTCCTCTCCCCTCCCCTCCCCCAGCTGTCTCCCACAGCTTTGACCCCAACTCCTCCACCTCCTCCTCCTTTTGCTCCACCTTCTTCTCCTTCTCCCTCTCTGAAAGCTCAGGGGAGCAGCGGTGCCATCTGCCAGCTCCTGCTGGGATTTTGGTGTTACTGGGATTTTGCTTTGGGTGGGATGGAGAACCCTCACAAAAGCACCAAGCAAAGCCACTGTAGGGTTTCGAGGTGCAGAAGCAGGTAGCTGAGCTGCAGGAAAAGCCAGGAGAAATGTGGCCATGGGGCCTCTGATTATTTTATTGATTTATTTATTGCAAATTTGAACAGATGGGTGGCTCGCAGAGCAGTGTGACTTTGCCCTCTCCAGCATCCCAAGTGCCCTGATTGGATCCAAGTGCAGCAAGGAAAATGCCTCTGGAGCAAAGCTCAACCTGTTGCATTTGCTGGGGTTGAAAGCTGCCAGCGAAGAGCAAAAGAAGCTTTTTTATCTGCCAGATTCCAGTGCTGGTCACAGGGGAAACTGATGAGGCTCCAGAGCTCCCACACCTGCAGCTTTCATAGTCTCAATTCCTTGCCAAAAAAAGGGACATAGAGAGGGTGAACCCTTCCCCACTCTAACAAAACCTTGTCCCAGACTCCCCGACCTACCTCCATCCCCACAGTCCCATGGAATCATTGTGTGGAGAAGATCCTTGTGATGATGCCTTAGGTTTTAACTCTTATATTTTTCAAATCCTGTATTGCCTAATGTGTAACTCTGAAGTTTCTTGTAGCCTGTTGACTTCAGCTCTCTGGTCATAACAAACCTCTCTGGGCCTGCTCTCCAAGGACACCCAGGCTGTCCCAGGCCTGAATATCTGTAAACCAACATCTTGAAAGGGGGGCAAGCTGAGGGGAAACGACATCATTAGCTAAAGTTTTAATTGGCGACTTTATGCTGATATGCAAATGGACCAAACCTATAAAGGTGTGGGGAACTTGTGACTTGGGGTCCAGCTTGGGGTGCATCTTGGGGTCCAGCTTGGAGCCCTTGGCTTCCCAGGGTGCACCTTTGAAGGCCTTTCAAATAAATACCTGCCTTTATTCCCTTAGTCCTATCTAGTCTCTGTTTCTAGGTAGCCTCTCAAGGCATCAGTGATGCCATGATGATTTTTTTACCTTTTTTATATACCCCTTTTTATACCCCTGTTATACCCCTTTGTATACTCTTTATACAGCTTTTGTGTATTCTTAGTGCTTTTAACCCACATGCTTATAATTTCTTAAGTCTGATAACTAAGACCCAATGTTCCGTTAAGCCAAAAAAACCAAACATCCTGGAGGCCTCGCTTCTAAGGGTCAGAAAGCCCCAGACACCAAAGTCCTCTCTAGCACATCCTGTAGACTAAAATAAGCCCATCCAGAAAAGAGATTCCTCAGAACAGGAGATTCATTCAGACCTCTCATTAGAAAATCTTTGATAGATATGCTAATTTGCAAGGCCTAGAAGTTGTATACACGATCTATCTTGTGTGTGCATCTCGGGTGGACATTTCAGCACATTCCACCTGGACAATATAGTGCACCTAAAAATCCTTAAATAAATACCAAAATAAAAACCCCTCTTCCCTTTAACTGTGTTTAGCTCTTAATTTTAAGACCAATAAAAGGCAACTCTTGGGGAAACAGAGGGGCTAAAAATGCAACTGAGGTCTCGTATCTGGCTGCATGTCCTGCTGTTGGGGTTTTAAAAAGGTGTTCTCCGTTTTTTTTTTTTCGTTTTTCTCCTAAAGAATTTTTCCCCGTATGTGTTGCTAGGAAACAAATTGCTGAGTACTTAAGAGAGACAAAAGACCTGGCCAGAGGGACAGGTCCAGGTGGCTGC